>QTSX02006073.1:0-32482 GCA_014839935.2 Entomophthora muscae | reverse complement strand
AAATGCCATGGTGAGCAAGTTGCTTCTGGACCTGGGTTAGGGGAATATTGGGGTCCCGCTGAAGGAGGTCAAGCATGATTGGGTAGGCCTCTGTGATTTGGGACTCGGGGGCCTTCTTTGGCTTCTTGGCTATCCCAATCAGATCCCCCCTGTTCATTAGATTGTTGAACTCCCGCATTACAGTGGCTTGGGTGAATTGCAACTGGGCGGCAATCTGGTCCTATGACAGACCCTGTAGGTTCAGTGCCACAATTTCCTGAAGAATTTGATCAGTGATGATTTGTTGCTTGGGGCGCTGGGTGCAGGAGCTGAAGCCTGATTGGCTAAGGGGGGGGCAGGTTGGGCAGTGGCAAGAAGTTGTTCCAAATCAAGGTTGTCATCCTGATTGGTTGGTTGATTGGCAGCTTGTGCAGGGGTGGGTACAGGGGCGGGCAGAGCTAGACACTAAGTGACTACTGAACAAGTCAAAGCCATATGGGTTGGGGGACAGTAACAGGTCAGCTTCCTTGTTATCTGCCTCAAAGGCTTGGGTGTAAATGGGTGCCTCCACATTCTGAGCCTTGCCTCCATTGAAGCTGGCTTGGCTGCTGTTGCGGTTGAAGATGTTGCTGTTGAAAACCATATTGAAACAAAACCTAGGATAAAATCACTAAAAGTAGAAATTTTAAAAATTAATGATTTATTTTTATTGTAATCTTGAGCCCATATTTGGAAAGTTCTCAAAACCATTTCATACAAATCAGGAGCCATGAAAATGAATTAAATGCCTCAGTTCCTAAATTGGATAGCTGTTGATTGGCTGTTATACTGTTATTTTTCTATTTTAGGCTGCTCATACTACACATCTTGTGTAGTTTCTTTTGTTTTGTGCTTGTGGAATCTCGTTTTTTGAGTGCTCAAATTTTGTTTCATTTTGGTCCTTCTGTCAGTGTCTCATATGAATCCTGATTGGATTATAATATACTCCTGAATAGCATCCATCCATTTCACTTGTTGCGTCAGTTCATTTTGTTTGTGGTTTGAACTACACCGCCTGATGTTTGATATAATTTTGTATAATGGGCTAGTGAAATTTTGTTTTTGGTTTGACAGTTTATTTATTAACCAAAAATATTTAAATTAATTGAATCCTGAATCCTGCGCAACTTGGATTTTGTTCAAATCTGAAATCATTTTGTTTAAATCTGAAGTAATTTTGGTTGTCACCATAGCTTATAAAACTACTGTAGAAGATATGTAGAACCCTTAGTAATTTTTGTGCAAGCAATTTAAGCTATTTTTTACTAGTAATTCAGGATTGTGAAGCCCAAAACCAAATTTAAAGCACTGGAAGTTGTCTCCTTTTAATAATTCTGTTTGTTCAAAGACCACTTTAAGAGGCAATTTATATGTAAATTTACTAATAAAAATCAAACTCATCAATGATTAACTCTCTAAAAGTAACAGTAGCCAAGTTGACACTTTTTAAGCAAAAAAATATTAACAAAAACACATCTCTGCTTATATATATTTATTATTTAATATTATATATTTATTCTTATACATAGTTGTAAAGTAGGCTCTCAATCATCATTATACTGGATTTAGTTGCATATTCATTAATCAAGTACCCCCATTGTTTTACATTATATTTATTCTAGACTACTGGATCAAAAAGTGTTACATAAATTAAGCCTGATTTATTAAAAAATAAAACCAACCCCTCTTTTCAAAACAACAGGGTTGACCCCCGGAAAGGTTCCAACTAAGCAGGTTCATGACTGCAATCTGACTTTCCAGTGACCCATAGCAAATGTGGAAGTCAACTCAAATTTCCAGAAACAGCAATGTGAGCAGATGATGATCTCATACAAAGAATATCTTGATTTAGAGCTTGACTCATTACCAGGATTAAGCCACCCCCTAACCATCCAACCAAGTGACTACTATAATCATGTTTCTGATATCCACAATTCATCCAAACTATATAAGTCATATCTCCCAATAAAGATAATTATCTAGCTTCTAATCATTTTCTCCTTGTAACTCTGCTAAAACAGCACAGTTACGGCGTTCTGTTCAACAGTATTCACTTGTCACATATGTGGTTTGATATTTAAAAAATCAAAAGCTCAGATCTAAGCTTAAATTACAGTAGTTTTCAAAGCTATGATGCTAAGCAAAAAACCGAGATTTAAACAAAAACAGCTGATATTTAAAGGAAAAAACTCAGTTAAAAACAAAATAAAAATGAATCCAAATCTATTACTAATCAATATAAATTAATTGGGTTTGATTTTGTTTACATCTAAGTTGTTTTTACTAAAATATCAGTTTTGTTGCTTAGCACCATAGCTTTGAAAACTACTCTACTATGTGTCACACTATAGATGCTGGTCAACACCCACCAAATTGACATCTTATCAGGCTGACTAGTGAAGAGAGCTTCCTAATATTTTATCTCTCACTATGGTGAATACCCACTTCTAGCCATTTCCAGAATAATGACAACCTTAATAAATATCTTTTTTCTAGTTTACTTTTTAATTTATTTTTTTTTTAAATTTTTTTCTAAAATTTAAAAACCTTGCCTTTTGTTTAAATTTCAAACCTGTTATTAATTTAAGCACAGTTTATATTTAAAAATATAGTTTTGTTGCAACCAAGGTTTGAACCTTGCCTGCCAATGTATCTTACAATACACAGGGGGCGCTCAATGAGTTGCCCCTTGATGTATCTAACGTTATGAGTGAATCTGGGGGCAATGTTGAATGGTGGGAACTTCATCCTAATTAGGAGCGTTGCCAATTTGTCCTGCTGATCCCCGCACAAGTTATTCCTTGGCTCCAAACCCTACATAAAACTCCCCACTATGCCACCCCCTTGTGGCCTTGTGGCTTTCCCCATATAATATATTAATCACAATATTCTACAATAAACAATACCTTATTCTTATTATTCTGTCCTTTCTATTAGACTGTTGTCTTCCCCAATTCCAAATACTGAATCCTCATTGGTTCAGCTGCAACAGTGGTAGCAGAAGTAGGTTCCAACCTATTTCAAAAAACAAAATTCCCCCCAAGAAAGGACAGAGTATGGGCCACATGGCTACTCCACAACAAGAGATGTTCCTTCCAATCCCCAAGGGGGATATTCCCAAAGGATATGTCATCTATCAAGACCAGTTAGTTCTCACCAGTGTATAAAATTGGCTCCGCCTCAGGCAGCGTGACGCTAGCGTCACCCTGCCACAGTCAGATCTGTTGCAACATATGCTCAACCTCCAACTAGAGTCCTTCCCTGGCGGTGTCAAAGGAGCTGACATTGTCAGTTGGCTCCAGTCCACCAAAATGCGCCTTTGTATCTGTCAGGTTCCTGAGTCCATGTGGGTTGCCACCCCATCTGGCTGCCTTACAGGGCCTGCCGCCGTGTGGTTCACCAACTGGGCCAGCCAGGAATTTGACGTCATCTGGGCAACATTTTGAGACGCTGCCAAGTCCCGGTATAGCAAAACCTTCTCCCCCATTATCTTGGGGACTCCCCTCCTAGCCATCAAACAGACTGGTTCCGTCCCTGAGTATCTCACTGTGTGGCAACAAGCGCTTGCTGCTGCCCCCAAAGCAGTGACCAATGGGAACACCATGTTGCTCACTCTCTTTGTCAATGGGTTAAAACCCCATATTTTCAAGTGGGTTCCCGTAGGCTGCTACACCTCTATTGATAACTGTTATAAAGCCATTGTAGAGGCCAGTAACCAGGCTTCAATGGGATTCCGCTGCACCAACAATACTCCACCCCAACCACGTCCTGCACCTAGCAATGGTCAGGGTCAAGTGGGAAGTTGCCAACCTCAACAGCAGGAAGGTGCAGCTAAACGCCCCCGCAAGGGAGAGCTCCAGCTAGCGCTAATTGAGGACCAGGGAAAAGCCTGGGGGTTGTAACAACAAGAGGCCCTACAACCCCAACTGACCCGCCCTCTCAGCCCTTGCTTATAAAGAACTCCCGCAACTACAATCTTCACGAGGTCAAAACCCTAGACGTCTTTCAGGTCCATAGCAATGACCTTGTGCTGCAAGCCACTCATTCCGCAAATAAAGTAACACGCTTGTCCTATCCCTTCTGTTTCTGTGGGAACACCCACAAGTTACTGGTAGACACTGGGGCTGATCACACCATGGTAGATCAGACGTTTGCTGACTCCCAACAATTGGATCAAGTACCCAGCAGATTATAAGCAGTACACATAGCTGATTCCTGCAGAATTGCCATCACCCACAAGACAGTACCCTTCTCTGTAAGAATGGGGAATGTCCAGGTCAAGCTCTCTGGACCAATCATGGCAGGCCTCAGCCACGACGTACTTGCTGGCCTTGACTGGCTCCAACATAACTGCCCTTACATTGACTGGGATACCTCTGTCATCACCCTCAGCAGAAATGGGGTGGGGCTCCAGATTTACCCTGTGGAAATGAACAAACTACTACATGACACTGTGTTTGTCAGAATGACGGAAACAGGCTCCTACAACTTCAAGGGGGGAACTAGACTTTAACCAATGTTCAGTCGAAGTTATCTGTGCAGAACCACCTGCAGCCCCTCCCTTGTCAACATCACCACCACCAGCGCTAGCTGTACTCCTTGAGGAGTACAAGGATGTATTCAGTGAAACACTCAAACAACTACCTCCACCCCGGGAGATCCAGCACGCTGTACAACTTCAAGGATCATTACCTAAAGCACAACCATTATACCGTCTCACACCAAAGGAAGATGAAACCCTCTGCCAGCACCTTGTGGACGCGCTTGATAAGGGATTCATTTTCACCTTGATCTCTCCATACGGGGCGGCAGCCTTCTTTGTAGCTAAGAAGGATAGGTCTCTTTGCCTGGTCACAGACTACCGTGCCCTAAATGAGGTGACAGTTAAAAATAAATACCCTCTGTTGCTGATTGACAACCTATTTGATACACTTGCTTGCACAAAGGTCTTTACTAAGATTGATCTCACTGCAGGGTACAACCAGGTCCGCATTGCACCAGGGAATGAGGCAAAAACTGTCTTCCGCACACGCTACAGGTTGTTTGAGTGTTGTGTCATGAACTTCAGAATGACCAATGCTCCCTCCACATTTGCCATGTTGATGAACAAAGCCTTTGAGGAACTGATTAGCAAGTGTGTGATGATGTACCTTGACGACATTATTGTCTTCAGTCAAGATCAAGCCACACATCTCCAAAACCTCTGTGCTGTCCTCAACACCCTTTGGGAAAACCAGCTAAAAGCTAAACCCTCCAAATGTGAGTTCCTCAAGTCGGAATTGTTATTCCTTGGGCACATCATTTCTGCCCAAGGGATAAAGCCTGATCCTACCAAAATCAAGGCAATCACTAGCATGCCGCCCCCCCACAGATGTGGGCCAAGTGCAAACATTCTTGTGCATGGTTGCCTACATATGCAAGTTCATCCCCAATTGCAGGGAATTAATTGCACCTCTCACTAAGCTCCTCAATACCAGACAACACTTCCATTGGACCCCTGCCAGAGACCAAGCCTTTGAGACGTTGAAGCAAAGGCTCACAACAGCACCAGTACTTCAGTTCCCCAATCAAAACCAACAGTACAAACTCAAAACTGACACCTCTGACAGGGCCATAGGGGGCGTGCTAAGGTTAGAAACAGACAATGGTGTCTTTCTTCCCGTAGCATATGAGTCCAGGAAGCTCACTGACTTGGAACAACGTTATCCCATTCATGGTAAAGAGCTGGAAGCCATTTTACACTGTGTTGAGAAGTGGCACTGTTACTTGGAAGGTGCAACCTTCCCACCCCGCGTTCTGATGGACCATAAGTCCCTCCAATACTTCAACACACAGTCCCATTTGACACGCCACCAAGAAGGATGGGTTGAACGCCTGTCCCCCTATCAATTACGCATTGAATATAAGCCTGGGAAAAAGCTTGTTACAGCCAACGCTCTTTCACAACTCTACGTAGCGTCCATCACTAGGGACAAAGGTCTGGACCCCAACTGGCCCATGCTCTATCTGCGCCCTGAGGCAACCCGCTACAAGGGCCTTAACTTGGTCATCATCTCCAAGCTGAAGGATAATGAGAGTCAATTCACTATTGATGCTGGAAACGTCTGTCACCAAGCAGAGACAGGCAAGAAGACGCCGTATATTCCCACCACACAACGAGGAGACACCATCTTACACTACCACCAAACCTTGGGTCATATCAGAGGGCGTAACCTCTTTGAGATCATGAAACATAAGGTTTGGTGGCCACGCATGTGCCAAGGCATCCTGGACCTCCTTGAGACATGCGTATTGTGTGAAAAGAATATGTCCAAACCAGCATCTCCTAAGTCTGTCCTACCCATTAAGGCTATGTAACCCTTCAAACAGTGGGCCCTCAACATTGTGGGACTGCTTCCCAAAGACAGACTAGGTAAAAAGTATATTATCACCACTATCAACTATTTCACGCGTTGGCCAGTGGCCTGGGCCACAACCAACCACACCGCTACCCCGTTACCTGCTTTATTGGCAAGGAGATTGTAGCTTGCTTTGGACAACCCAAGCGTCTCATCACAGATGGTGGGCCTGAGCTTGTGGGGCATGTTGTGAAGGCATACTGCGTCAAGAACGCGCTCCAGCATATTGTCACAACCCCCTACCATCCACAAGCCAACGGGCGCGTGGAACGGTTAAACAGCTCCCTGGTTCAATTGATTGCCAAGCTCTCACAGGAGCATCCTAATACTGTGTGGACTGAACATCTTCCCACTGCTCTACTGATCCTGCAAGCAAGAATCAACAGGGGCACTGGGTTCAGTCCTAACACCCTGGCCTTTGGAACACCTGACGGTCTGACTGGGGTTGAACAGGGGAAACTACAGTCCAAGGTTCCCGACAAACCCCCCTTAGTACCAACTCCCTCCCTGGACCAATGGCGCACCAAAGCCCGGGAGATCAAACACAAGCGGATTGCAGGGGGGACAAAACACCTCAAAGCTAGATACACCGTAGGTGACCCCGTCTACACCCTCAATCCCAATTCTACCAAATTAGAACCCAACCACCTAGGGCCCTTCAAGGTAGTTGCTGTCTATGACAACCACACCTACCAACTTGAGGATGCCCAGGGAAACACCAAGAAACTTCACCACAATTGCTTGCGCTCCTGTTGCGCCATCCCCACACAAAGGTTGTTTGTGCAGACCTTCACAGACCTTCCGCAGACTCCAGTCCTGGTGTCTGACAACAAGAAGGGGGCAAGGGGGGTGTTGCAACCAAGGTTTGAACCTCGCCTGCCAACATATCTCACGATACACAGGGGGTGCTTGATGAACCGCCTCTTAACGTATCTAACGTTATGGATTAATCTGATGGCAATGTCAAATGGCAGGAACTTCATCCTAATTAGGAGCGTTGCCAATTTGACCTGCTGATCCCCGCACAAGTTATTCCTTGGCTCTGAACCCTACATGGAACTCCCCACTATGCCACCCCCTTGTGGCCTTGTGGCCTTGTGGCTTTCCCCATATAGTATATTAATCACAATATTCTACAATAAACAATACCTTATTCTTATTATTCTGTCCTTTCTATTAGACTGTTGTCTTCCCCAATTCTAAATACTGAATCCTCATTGGTTCAGCTGCAACAGTTTTTTTTAAATTTTTTAGTTGATTCTTGGAAAGCCAACAGTGAAAATTCACATTCTTTTACTTGGCAGTGAGAATTTGGGGGTTAAAGCTGGTTAACAGTGCCAAACTTGACACTTTATATCATTTGTGTGATTAATTGCTTTTGAAACAGTGAGGTTGGCCCTATGGCAAAGTTATTAACAAGAGACCATATGCCACAAAAACCAACTTTCTCACAACCCAAAGCCAAATGCAAAATTCAACTCAAGTTATCAAACAAAGCAACAAGTACCAGCAATAATCTCTGCTTGGTGGACAGCTCAATTTGGCGCTTTACTCATTACAAGGATCATGTCACCCCCTTCTTAATACAACTGATTGATTATCACAATCTTGTTTCTTTTATAATGATTCACCTCAGCTATATAATACACATATCCTAATAAAGATAACTATATAATTTTTTATTCATTTTCCCTGTGTAACTCTGCTAATGCAGCACAGTTACAACATTGGCAGCACAGGCAGGTTCTTCATCCTACCTTTTTTTTAAAAAATTCCTCCTGTTGCCTATACTTGCTGTGGTCAACAAATATACAAAAGAATTATGTTTGGGCTCCTCTTGGATTAGATGCCCTATGCACCAGGAACTGAAATACCAGAAGGAAATGTCCTTAACCAGAACATAGTAATCTCAGTTCCAGATTTTAATGCCTTATCAGTTCAAGGGTTCTTCCGGGCACCTTTTGCCACATCTCAAACCAATAACAAGAGCATCATGCCTGCTTTCATAGCTCAGCAACTTTGAAGCACTGCCTTGGAGCCAGTTGTAGGAGCCAACAACAACACCATATCCTGGATCTGGTTGGCCCAGAACAAGTTGGCACAGATGGAGTACCCAACCTGTTTCTATATTGCAGAGATCTTTATTTTTCTGACCCATGATATGGGCACCTGGTGCAATAAGTGGTACAAGGACCATACCAAGAAGGACTGGGAGACCTTCAAACAGGACTTCTTGACCAGGTTTGTGATGAAAGACACAGCACTCATGATTGTCTGTCAAGTAAAGAGCTTGACACAAACCAGTACTATAAAGGAGTTAACAAGAGTCTATGAGGAGTTGTGCCTGAGCTCTCCCTCTGAGATGGCCTTTGATAACCCTGTCACACACCTCTTGTATTATGACACACTCAAACCTCATGTAATGAGACACATCAACTTGGATCAAGTGACCAACCTCCAAAGCCTGTACTGTGAAGCAGAGAAAGAAGAACAAGCAACCAATGCGCTACACAAAGCACAAACTGGGAAAAGAGAGACCTAAGGACTCTCATCCCCAGGACGTTCCAGTTGCCCTCCACCTAAAAACAACAATAAGCTTCAAGCACCCAATACTCATCATAATGGGAACAATGGTCAATCCAACTGCACACATTTCAGAATTACTGCCACCCAAGGCAAACAGGATGAGAAAAAAGCCCAGGGAAATTAATAAACAAGATAAAGGGAATAGCCAGCATTCAAACTATCTACATGTAACATCCTCCATGTCAACAATCTCAAATTGTAATTTGGCTTTATTTTTTTACAATTTCACTTAAAACTTGAAAAATTGAAATCAAATTTAACTTTTGTCATTAGGAACAATTATTTAGGGTAAAAAAATTGGCAACAGTGGCAAAATTGACTGTAGGGATGTAAAAGTGAGAATTCAAAAGTGAGAATCTAAAAGGGCCAAGTCAATAATTTTAAAATTTCAAAATTAAATTAAAACAGCTCATCTGAAATTAAAATTTATCATGGCAATATAAAATACTTTATATTCATTCTATCAACTAAAAAGTCAAGAAAAAGTAGTTACTTTATTATAAAAAGCCATTTTGAAAATTTAAAAAGTGTCAACATGGCCACTTTTAGATTCTCACTTTTGAATTCTCACTTTTACATCCCTACAGTTGATTTTGCCACTGTTGCCAAAAAATCAATAAATATTTAATAAAAATACAAAAATATTTTTGGGAATTTTTGAAATGGAGGATGTTACATGTAGACAGTTTAAATGCTGACTGTTGCCAAGATAAGCTCTCACTGACAACTGTCAGCCTTGCCCAATGATGAATATTGACCTGGGAATGTTGACCTTTTCCCAATGATCCAAGTACCAATAAACAACCTGATTGTGACAGTCCACATGTTTGGTGGTTTGCAGGGGGGCTAATGTTGGCCAAGTGGAAATTTGGTTGTTTGTTGCAAGTAAGGTGAGCCTAGTAGGTAACAAAGGGCTACTAGGGTAAGTAAGGTGAGGCTAGTAGGTAACATAGGACTACTAGGGAAAGTAAGGTGAGCCTAGTAGGTAACATAGGACTACTAGGGTAAGTAAGGTGAGCCTAGTAGGTAACATGGGGCTACTAGGGTAAGTAAGGCCTGGCTGGTAGGTAACAAAGGACTACCAGAGGCAGATGTTGCCTCCACCCAGCAGAAGATATTGGCTGCTTTGGGCTATAGTTATTCACCTAGCAGGGAACTGTGGCTGCAAAAGGGTGAAGACTGATATAGCAAGCAGGGAACTTTGTCTGTCTGGGGGGAGAAGGTTTTGGACCCCTGGCGGGTAACGCAGGCTGCCAGGGAGGGGAAGGGCTCTGAGGGCTATACATACCCTGATACGCTTACAGGAGGTCTGTGAGCAAGCATCCTACCTAACAGACTGGTAGGGTGTCCTTGTTTATGCCCCTATGGGAGCTTTGGGGAGAACCCAGAGTGAGCATTGGAGGGCATAGATTTGCTCAGAGGTGTCACCAAGGCGGTTTGCTTGGGGAAGCAAGCTTCAGAACTTGGTGTGATCAGGCCTCTGGGAAGTAGAGCTGATTACTCTGCAACTGAAAGCTCAGACTTAATCAACTGGGTGAGTAAAAACAACGCATAGACATTGATTTATGGTTGAATGGCCTAAGTGGAGTGCCACTTGCAAGGGCCCAGTCAAACGCCAGTTCAATGTAGACTCATTCCTGGGTCTACAAGTTCTGGTAACAGGGACTGAGATAAAGAACCAAGTGTTTTACGGAATTAACAGAGAATACTAGTGAGAGGGACTGTTTGATCACAGTGAAGGCTAGTTGACGGACTGTTGATTCATATTGAATTTTGGGAACTGTGATGGTTCATGTTGAAGTTTGAAACCGTGATGGTTCATATTGAAGTTTGAAACCAAGATGGTTCATTGTGTAGATGGAACTAAGGAGGTTCCTAGTAAGGATTTGTTGATCAACTAGTCTAGGATAAGACAAAGGACTGCAAGATCATGATGCAGGACTAGCTGATCATGATGCAGGTTGACCAAAGGACCAGAAGATTAGGATGCTGGAATAGCTGGTCTTGTTGCAGGAGTAGTCAGAAGACTGATTAAGTTGGAAGAAGTCTGGAAAGGAGCTGTTTTGGGCACTAGGACTAGGATGGACTGAGGACCAGTTAGCTGAGGAACCCAAAGATGAGGGTGAAGAACTGGTGGTTTGGAGAAATAAGCCAAGATTTTGCTGAATTGATTTGCCAAAGTGGGAAGATGTAGGATGGTTTGCCTTGTTTTAGTAGTAAAATCAAGAAGGAATGTGGATAGAAGTGTGGGTAAGATATTCATTTATTAAGTTCCTAGGATAGATGAAGGTATGTTGCTATGAGAGCTGGATACAAAGTTGTTTTGGTGGGACGTTTTTCCTTGAATTTTACTATATTTGTAAACATATGGGGAAAAACGTTGAAGAGGTCCAAAGGGAACAATTTAAATAGTATTTTACTATTTAAATTGGTTAAGGTTGCACGCAGGGAAGACTGGTGCCGGAATAATGGACTGGTTAACACTTTGGTGCACAAAGAGTTGTTGATTTGAGCGGTTTGAGCTGTGGAAATTGTTTTCCTAGTTGGATCCCAGTGGAACTTTAGAAATGGTCTATTTCTGTGCTCTGCATTCATTGGTTGAGTTCTGGAAGGTTTCCTGATGAAAATGATTGGTTGGAAGCCAAAAGCTTAAAGTATAAGCAAGGAAATAGTGCATTAATACTTTAAGCTTTTGAGAAAGTAAGTATGTAAGCTTAAGTTATTATAGAAAAATGTGGGCGTTAATGGTTTAAGCTTCTGAAGAAAGCCATTTTGAAGACAGAACCGTTGGGAAAAGGATACTATAAGAAGGTGGCTGGCTGGAAAGTAACAGGATCCTTTTTGAGGTCTTTCTTGGGTCTTCTGAGTTTCTGCCAAAAGTTTTTGGAAGCTTGTTGATTGTCAGCAGGAGCTTGGTTGGCTGGTACAAGTGGAATACCCAGGCCACTAGAGCTATACAGAGAGCTGAAGCCCGGGATTAATGAGCTGGAGCTTGAGATAAGGAGCTGGATCTGAGGTGTGGTGCAGGAGTCTGAGTTTACCAGGCAGGAGCTCAAATCTAAGGTGCAGGAGTTCAAGTCTATGGAGCAGGAGTTCAAGACAAAGGGGCAGGAGTCCAAGACCAAGTACAAGGAGTTCAAGAGATTGTTGGAGGACTCCAAGTATTGGCAAATCCATATTGTTTCCCTGACACCCCAGGCTGTATAACAGAAGGTTTCTAAGGGGAGTGTCCTTCTGAGAATGAATAAAAGCCCATTTCAACCCCTATACATATTTCTGAGATACATTTTTCCCTTAATAGAGAATGACAACCCCTTCCAGCTGGTCCCTGGCTACAATCCAGGACACACTTGGGGACTGGCAGACAGGAACCCCACACTGATGCTCTACACAATTTTCAGACACCCAAATATACTGATTTCCTATTCTTTCTGCTTTCAAAGTTACACTGGTTCAACGCTCCTGGAATCAGGCACAGATTGTGCCCTAGTCAACAGTAACTTTGTGAGCAAGTTTAAGTTAGCTAATAATTCTTTGTGGGTTGAGAACATAGTTTTATCTGATAAAAATAACATTGCTGTTACCCAAGAGACTTCCACCTTCTCCATTGCCCTGAAAAATCTCCAGTCCACTATTCAAGGTCCCATCATCAACTTTCCCAGATTTGATGTGATACTTAGCCTGAGCTGGTTAAGAAGAAAAGAAACCCTCATGTGGACTGGATTACATCAGTGCTAACCATTAAATGTGAGGAAATTAATCATCATATATACCTGAAAACAGTGGATCAACTTCTAAGAGACCAATTTTTTGTATGTATAACTGAGACCCAGGAAGAGAAAGACAACTTCAAGGCCATCAACTGGGACTCCTGTTGGTACAAGGTTATCTGCTTCAAGAACAAGCAAGACACTATCACCTGTCACTCAAGATCAGGAGATAGTCTCAAGACACCCAGAAATCTTCAAGGAGCTCTTTTCAGGACTATATCATGAGAAACACATTCAGCACTCTATATAATTAAAGAGTACTGTAATTAAGTCACAACCCATCTACTGCCTCACTCCAAACAAAGATGATGCTCTTTGCACTTACCTTAAAGAAGCCTAAGACAAAGTACTCATCAGAACTTTTCAAACACTTTTTGGAGCAGCTTTATTTTTTTAGACAAGAATGACGGGTCTCTACAACTAGTCACCAACTACAGAGCTCTAAACAAAGTCACTATACAGAATCAGTACCCATTACTTTTGATTGATGATATCTTTGATGCACTTAGAAGTGCCACTGTGTTATCCAAGATCAACCCCACAGCTGGCTACAACCAAATACAAATTAAGGGAGAGCTTATCCCAAAGACCACTTTCTTTACCAAATATGTCCTATTAGTATGTGGCTCTTAACTTTGGAATGATCAACATGTCATCTATGTTTTTCAAATTCATGAAAAAAGTGTTTGCACCCCACATTGGTAAGTACACTCTTTTCTATATAGATGATATCATTGTTTATAGCATGAGTGTAGAACAACATCAAGAAGGCCTATAAGCAGTGTTTGCCATCTTAGAACAGCACAAACTTCTAGCAAAACCCTCCAAATGTCAGTTCTTTATGGAGCAACTATAGTTATTAGGTCATATAGTATTTAAGGACGGGATTAAACCCAATAAACAGAAGACACAAGCCATTTGCAACATGCCACCTCCCAAGGACAAAAAACTGAGAACCTTCCTTGGCATGGTTGCTTACATACATCATTTCATCTAGGACTGTGGTATCATCACTAAGCTTCTAATGTATATTACAGGAGCTAAGTCCAAGTTAAAATGTGGACACCCTAAAAGGACCTCTGTTTCTGCCAGCTCAAGAAAAATTTAGTTTATGCCACTTTTTATAGTACCCAGGAGGGAAAGGAGATTACCAGATGGAAACCAACACCTCAGATGCATCCATAGGTGGGGTTCTTTGCATAAAGACTGGTGATAAAGAGTTCTTGCCAGCAGCATACAAATCTTGCAATCTAACTAATGATAAATGTTATTATCCAATTCATGACAAAGAGTTAATTGCAATTGTACACTTCTTGGTGAAGTGGAGCTGCTATCTTGGGAGACAAGAGAATTACACTGCACTCATAAATCACAAGTTGCTCATCTACTTTAAAACACAAGCAAACCTTTCCCACAGACAGTCCAGATGGATGGTATTCCTGGAATGATTGAACATAAACATCCAATACAAGACAGGACCCAAATTAGTCACTGCAGATGTACTATCATGGCTCTATGTAAAAGCCTCTAGAGGGAAAAATAGGTTAGATCCTTATTAGCCTTTCCTTGTGCTGCTTACAAAAGACAGATGATTTCCCCAGGCACAACAGATATTACCTGTAACACATTCATCAAAAACAAACACTTGTTTGCAGATGTCTACAGAACACTATATAAAAAATGTCAGATGGAGTGACCATTCTGCAATGATCCACATGGAAAAAAAATTTCAGGAAAGGGCTGTGTTGAACAAAATAAAGATTGAATGCCTAAAAACAGGTAAATGTTAGTTAGTTTAATGATATTGTTGTAGCTGTGCTGTTTTAGCAAAGTTATAAGGGGAAAAATATTTGGAAACTAGATAATATTCTTTATTGAGAGATAGTTATTATATAGTAACTGTGAATCATGGATAACAGGAACATGATTGTGTTGATTGCCTGGTTGGATGGTGAAGGGGGTGGCTTGATCCTGATAATGAGTCAAGCGCCAAATTGAGGTACCCACTGTAAGGGATTATCTGTTTATGTTGTTGGATTTGGAAAATTGAGTTGACTTCCTAGTTTGGCTACAGGTCACTGGGAAGTTGGGTTGTGGGTCATGAACCCGCTTAATCAGAACCTTGTTGGCAGGTTAGATCTGCTGTATCAACAATATGTCTATCTTTGTTCAAAGTGGAGGAGTGATCTAAGCCTGGAAAGATAAGTAAGGTGGTACTTGGTTTATATGGTGAAATGGTATGATGTTGTGGCTGGCTGGAGATTTATGTGTTGGGGGTGGCACTGAGATCCTAGGACCAACTGCAGGGGTCATGCAGTTGGACAACTTACCTAGGATGGGGTAAGTGTTTTATTTCTATGTCTTCCTATTAGCTTTTAGGATATCTTAAAGTTGCTAGGCAAGCATAGTTATGCCCAGAACCATAATTGAGATGGCAGTCTAAAGAAGCAGTTGCAGAACTTGGTGTTTTGGAGGTTTATGGGAAGTAAAGTTGGTTAATTTGCACCTGAAAGCTCAAGCTGTTGTGTTCTGAGGCGCGGCACAGACACACAACAGGGAATCCTAACCTTAGGATTGGAGTTGTACTAAGTCTTGGTTAGATGACAGGGAAGGCAATAGCGTTTACCTTGCGGCCCTGGATGAATAATCTCTGCTAGGCGTGGCTAGAGAGAGGCGCAGAAGTACAGAAGACACAAAGACAAAAACGTGAATATAACTTAATTTTTATTGGTGAATGTGAAATGGAATATATAGTGGTTAGGAATACCACAAAACACTACCAGGACGGTAGGATCACTTGCCACAAGCATGAGTGGGGCAAGTGAGTTGCGCAGAGTCAGGAAACCAAACAATCATATTTCCTGAAGCAGAAGCCAGTTCATTTTGAGAGTCAAAAGCAAAAGCGAGAGATTTGTCCTTGAAATGACCCAACAAAGGCAAAATTGAAACATGGTGAATGCCGTTATTCACAACATTGCCCCCCTCTAGATTGGCCTTTGGGGGGTGATACTTGCGGAGGAACTTGGCATGTACACAGGCAAAGGGGCAATCACTGGAGAGGAGCTTTACAGTGTACTCAGACCCTTGTTTGAAAGTCACCTCTAAAGGACCAATCCATAGGGAGTCTAGTTTGTGCGTGCACCCACCCACACAGTGTTAATAATATAGGACATGGTCACCAACAGCAAACTCAGGCAAGGGGGAGCACCCAGCGTTGTCAGGAGAGAGCTCAAGCGTCTTAGTCTTATAGACAGAAGTGTAGGCAGTGGCCTGTATATCAATGATGCGGTTGACTAAGTCTTTGATGTGGTTGTCAGGGTTCATGGCCTTATCAGAGGAGAGTAGGGGAACCCCCAAGAGTGATGGAGTGGTGGCTTCACGCCCATACAATATGGCAAAGGGGGAATACCCTGTGATCCAATGCTTGCTCAGACAATAGGCAAAGAGGGCAGCAGGTAAGTATAGATCCCAATTGGTGGCATCAAAGTAGGTGAGTTTCCTCATGATAGAAACCAGTGTTAAGTTGGCACGCTCAACTGCCCCATTAGTAGAAGGATTATAGGGGGCAGAGAAAGACTGGTGAGTTCCTAGAGCTTCAACAACAGAGGTTACAAGTTTGGAATTTAAGTTGGTACTGTTGTCTGATAACAGCACTTGAGGGCAGCCATGGCAGTAGAAAACATCATGCAGCAGGAAGGCAGCAGTAGTCTTAGCAGTGATGTCTTTAGTAGGGCGAGCTTCTACCCACTTGCTGAAGTGGTCAACAGCAACCAGGATAAAGTGGCATCCAGAGCGTGAGCAGGGGAGGGGACCTACAGCATCAATGCTGACAGTATGAAATCCGTGTTGAGGGGGAACCAATTTGAACTCGTGAGAAGTAGCTCAAGGCCTCTGGAGTTGGCAGTCATGGCAACTAGCTATGACATCTGGGATCAACAGGCAAAGATTCTCCCAGAAGTAATTCTTCTGAAGCCAGTCAAAGGTCTTGGCAATGCCTCCATGGCCAGTCTCTTTATGAGCTTGTGACACCAAGGAGAGGCAAAGACTGGGGCGCACGTATGTCAGGTATTGACCTTGCACCTTCTTGAAGAGTTGGTTGTCGCGTATGAGGGTATCTTCAGACAATTTGGACAAGGCAAGTTGAACCTCTTCTGTCTCACTTTCCCAGGAAGAAGGGTAGCCAATTAGCTTGTACAGGCGGTCTGCCTCAGCAGGATGTAGGGCAAGGATGGGCATTTGGGACAACCCATTGGTGCTCTGATGCTGAATCCCAGGGCAATGGAGCACAGTGAAGTCATAACCTTGTAGGTGGAGGGCCCATCTGGCTAAGCGTCCTTCAGGCTCCTTAATTTGTTGTAACCATTTGAGCAAAGCGTGGTCAGTGACAACAGTGAAATGGGTACCATACACATAGTGGCAGAATTGTTTGACTGCATGCAGCACAGTGAGGCATTCCTTCTCTGTAACGCTATAATTCTTTTCATGCTTATTTAGCACACGGGAAGTATAGGCTACAGGGTGGTCCACACCTTCATTGTCAAGCTGAGCCAAGATAGCCCCAATAGCAAGGTCACTAGCATCAGTGTAAAAGATGAATTCCTTATTGTAATCAGGGTACACTAAAATGGGTGCTTCTTTGAGTTTCTGCTTTAGAGTCTTGAAGGCTTGCTGTTGACTGGCGGTCCATTCAAAAGGGACATTACACAATAGTTGAACCAGGGGTTTGCTATTATCAGCAAAATCAGGGATTAATTGTCTATAGTAACCCATCATGCCCAGAAAGACATGTACTTCTTGGAGGTTGGTGGGCGGAAACATTTTGTTGATGGCTTCAACCTTCTTGGTCATTGGACAAATTCCCGTTTGGGTTACTTCATGGCCCAAGAATTCAAGGTACTCTTTGAAGAAAGCACAATTAGAAGGCTTTAACTTGAGTCCAGCTTCTTGGATCTTTATGAACACCTCTTTAAGATGGGCTAGGTGATCAGTGAAAGTTGCGCTGAAGACTGTTATATCATCTAGATAGACTAAGACACGCAACAACTTCAAGTCACGCAGGATGGAGTCCATGGCCCTCTGGAAAGTTGCTGGGGCATTACAGAGCCCTTGCGGCATGCAAGTAGGTTCAAACAATCCTTCTGATGTGATGAGTGCAGCCTTCTGACAGTCTTCAGGAGAGAGGTTAACTTGCCAGTAGCCAGACGCCAAATCCATGGCAGAGAAAAACTTAGAACCTCCAAGGCGTCGGAGGGTGTCATCAATGTGTGGTAAGGGATAGGAATCTTTCTTGGTTAGATAATTCAACCTTTGATATTCCATCACAATCTGGTGTCCACCATCCTTTTTCTTTAAGATGAGCAGGGGGGAAGCCCAGGGACTTTGAGAGGGAGCTAGCAGTCCAGCATCCAGTAGTTGTTTGAGCTCCTTAGAAACCTGCGCATCTTCCACTTGGGTGGTGGTGCGTCCAAAGGGTGGCAGAACAGCCAAGATATCCTGTGCCTCAGCTAGTTTCTTGTCCCATTTCTCAATCATGAACTGTAGTCCTGGAAACTCCTTATATACAGTTTGGAGAGGGAGTGAGACAGATACATTCTTGAAAACGGCGTCTGCAACTTCAGCAGCTTCCTCTGATGATTCTACTAATACAGGGGACCGTTTTGCCTGAGTAAGATAGGGGTGGGAGACAACTGCTTTGGCCTCAGACAAGGGCTTGGTGGTAGTTGTAGTCTTCCCAGATTGTAGCTTGTAGGGAACAGCAATAGTCTCAGGGCGGCAAGAACATAATACCTGTATGCATCATGGTCTTCAACATCAGATTTATCCACATCAGAATTGTCAGAAATGTTATGGAACAGGAGGAGGATAGGAGGTGCTTCATCATCAGCAGACTCAGACTCAGTAGCAGGCAGGGGTGTAGGAGGAGACTGGGAAGAATTATCAACCAAGAGCGTCTCTGCCTCTAGGTTGACTGTTCTTTTCCTGACTGATCCTTGGGATCATCTCCTTCAACCTGCGGATTGGTGCAGACATAAGAGTGGTGGCCTATCTGACCACAGTTGTGGCAACCTTGACGTCAAGGAGGATTTTGGGAGTTCATAGTGAGGATACAAGGGCCGCAAGAAGAGGAGCCAGAGTTGGAAGCGGCACAACTTTCCCAAACAACTGCCCCAGAATGGGTAAGATGCATATCTTGGAGCAGTGTTTTTATACTTTTCATGGAGGACAGCATAGCCTTGTGGACCTTGAAATGGAGGCATAGGAGTTGATTCACCTTGAGGGCCTGGGCGCAGGCCATATATGCTTCATGCGCTGTCAATTGTCTGCTTGTTATTAACTGTTATCCCTCTATGTAAAATCTGTCAGCAAATTCAGCTAATGTTTCTTTGGGCTTGAAGGATATGTGCATGAAAGCATCCTTTTTCACCTCCAGGCTAAAATCACCACCAAACTTGTCAATCAAGAGTTGTTTCATGTCCTCCCAGGTCTTGATGGAGGGCAGCTCTGGTACAACTACCTCTTGACAGGTTGGGTGTAGGCAAGTCAGAATATGTTCTTTCTTAACTTCATCTGATGCTTGTCTCATAGCAGTCTTGTAAATAGTTAAGAAGGCTGCAATAGTTGAGGTTTTAGGATCAAACACTTGCTTAAAAGTAGGCTTGAAGTGTGCCTCAGGATTTGGACCACCATTGTTGCTATTGAGTACATTTATGCGCAGGGAGAACTCAGCTTCAGATTTGGAGGGGGGTTGTCTAGCCCACAGTTGTCAAACACTTTCTTCAAGGGTCGTCAGAGTCTTGGTGGTTCTGGCACCCGTAGTATTGGCTAGAGCGGTCTTTTGTTCAGTAACATCTAGGCATTGTCCTTGGGTAGTGACAACTATGGAGAGTTCAGCCAGTCACAAAGTAAGGGATGGCCCCACTGATAGGCAAGGGGCTAATCTGTCGTTTACCAAATCAATCAGCTCACTCATCTCCTGTACGTCTCTGTCCAACTCAGCCTGGTCTTGTTTCAAATGGTCCATCTCATTAGCTAGGGCAATCAACTCCCTAGCACAGTGGATTTGAGGAGCCCCCGCCAAACCAGGACAACATCTATCTTCCTTGTTAACCCCAAGTGGACTAGCGGCAGCTGTCACTACCTCACGTAAAGCAGCAACTTCCTGCTGTAGTTCAGCAACCTGAGCAGTCAGCACAAGAACCTGGGGATCAGGTTGAGGCATTTCAGTAGGACGTCCTTGGCTACAAGTGGAAGCACATAATTCCCAGATGGCTTCCCAGATTCTCTGCTCTCTGTCCACCAGATCATCAGCAGGAGGAGAAGGCGGAGCATCAGGTTTGGGAGAGGACAGCTCATTCACCTGACTCTGAAGTTTGGCAATAGCAGCGGCAGTGGCAGCTCTCTCTTGATTGAATTCCGCACCAAGCTCATTTAGACCTTGGGCGGCAAGGTCAGCTACCTGTTGCAATTGCTCAAAGGAATAGACACTGAATGCATTGAGCTGTTGCACTAGGCGCTCAAAATTGGAGAGATAAGTGTTTAGGGTGGAGTCTACTTGAGTGCGCCAGGGTTGTTCTAACTGGTGAAACTCATGTAGTTGCTCCCTAACGTACTCAGGGATGGACTGGCATATTTGCTCAATGGAATTGACTAAACGTGTTTGAGAGGTGACCAAATCACGCTGATTGTCAGATATCAGGGAGAACAGGGAATGAAGCCATTGTTGGTAGGTGGCAAACTGGTCCCAATGATGAGTAACAGCTGCTTGTAGAGACGAGATTTCTTGAACATGGAGTCCCAACACCATCTGGTGGTGGGCCAAGGCAGGCTGTACAAAGGATGACAGCAGATGATCAGCAGAGCCAGCCGCTGGGAGGAGGTTTTGTGGAAACTGAGGGGCCACAATTAACTCATAGTATTCGGCACGGCTAAACTGTAACTGAAGGCAAGGGATGGCCCCGTCCCGAGCTATCCCAAGGGCTACTGCCATGACTTGTTCCAAGTCAGGGGTACCCATAGGGTAAGCAACTAAGCGGGGACCATTCCCAAGGTTCAGTACAGTAGGGACAATAGGCAGGTTGGCAATGTCTTCCTCAATAGGTGGGCTGGTAATTTCAGGCAAGGTCAACTCCCAAATAGGCGGAGGCAAGAGACCTTCAAACATAGATGCAAAAGGGATAACCAAGGGGCTTACAGCCCCTGTAGTGAGCACCATTTTTGTTGTGTTCTGAGGCGCGGCACAGACACACAACAGGGAATTCTAACCTTAGGATTGAATTTGTACTAAGTCTCGGTTAGATGACAGGGAAGGCAATAGCGTTTACCTTGCGGCCCTGGATGAATAATCTCTGCTAGGCGTGGCTAGAGAGAGGCGCAGAAGTACAGAAGACACAAAGACAAAAACGTGAATATAACTTAATTTTTATTGGTGAATGTGAAATGGAATATATAGTGGTTAGGAATACCACAAAACACTACCAGGACGGTAGGATCACTTGCCACAAGCATGAGTGGAGTGAGTGAGTTGCGCAGAGTCAGGAAACCAAAAAATCATATTTCCTGAAGCAGAAGCCAGTTCATTTCAAGAGTCAAAAGCAAAAGCAAGAGATTTGTCCTCAAAATGACCCAACAAAGGCAAAATCAAAACATGGTGAATGCTGTTATTCACAACACAAGCTAACCACTTGAGTGAGTAAAAAAGTGACAAGACATGAGAAGTGTCTGTTGCTGATAATCTAAAGTGTAGGTCACTAATGGGGGTCCAGTCTAAGTTGATTCACTTGTGGAGACTTATTTCCTGAGTCTGAGGTGTTAACTGATAGAGACTAACAGAATATAGAAGCTCAGATTAAAGACATTGATAGAGATTAGCAGGAAGAAGGAGAAGAAAGACTAGGAAAAGACCATCAAGGGTGGCTGAAAAGAGAAAGATCAAGAACAGAGATAAAAGATTTAAAGAGATTTAAAGAGATAAAATAAACAGAGAAATAAAGAGAATAATAAAGAAATAAAAGAATAACCAGAATTTAAAATAAAGAGAAAATAAGTTAAATAATTAAAAAGAATAAAGAATTAAATATATAAAGAGTTGTAATAATAAATATAAGAATTAATTAAGAGGTTGATTGAGTTGGATGAAGCAGAAGCAGATAAGAATGGCATGGGGAAACTTCAAAAGCAGGGCCAGATGTTTTACTGGGGCACTAAGAGGAGCAAAAGAAGAGCAAAAGGTGGTTTCAAGGTTTGTTAAGAATTGACAAGAGGCAGATAAACACAGAGAAACGTTGATCAAACACAAGAAAGAAAATTCCTTATATAAAACATAAGAGGAAAACTTTCAAATTGACACAGCAAAATGTAGCAGAAAACCGGGGAAACTGTTTGAAACATGGACCTATAGTTTTTCTGGAGAGAAGAGACAACAGTATCAAGCAAGAGGTAGGAGCATGTAGCCCAAGGAAATCATTCAGGGAAATAGGCAAATCCAAGTGCATGATTGACTACAGGCTGAAGCCTGTTTTATCAATGTTTTTCATTGGTAAAATAGAGGGGAAAAGCCTAATAAATTAGGGGATTGGCAAGAAAAAGTCTTCCCTGATTGGCTGAGGTAAAGTCTAGAGCTTAATTTATTATAGGGGGGAAAAACCAAATAGTTTAAGCCAGAAAAAAAAGGAATACAAAGGAAAAACAGGCCAAAACAAGGAGCCATTTAATGGGAAGCAGACTGAAACAAGGGGATCAGCTGGAACAGAGCCACAAGACTAAGTGCAAGACATCATGAAAGGAGTAAAAGACCAAGAGCAGGGCTGTACAGGTGTCAGGGATTACATTCCTGACTTCAGAGATTCAACAAATGTTTTTGTTCAGATAGCAAAATTATCAAAGCCAGAATCTTGTTTTAGTAACCATGATAGATATAATGATTTTAAGTTATATGATAATAATGGGATTCAAACCCAGAACTCTAAAGCAGATGTGATTATAAATGCTAAGTTTAAATATAAAATTAACTCAGTTATTTATAAAGATTTGATTCAATTGATAAACAAAATGGCCGTTAATAAACTTATGGGATCATAAAATCCATCCCTATACATTTGAGATATGATTGGCTACTCAAACATGCTTGGCCATCTTTTCATTCACTTTCTGCATATAACAAGGTGGTTATCACTGCTTGCTTCACTTTTACTGTGGCTAACATCCTCTCACTTTACCAACTGTTACAGAATCTATGGGTTTTTCTCTTCTGCTTCTCCCAAATTTCAAATTCTATTTGCAAACACCTGCATCTCCAGCTATGTAAGAGCCTCTGTTTCCTCTCAAAGCTTAAATGAACCTGTTTATCACCCCCTTATTCCCACCAAGCCTTTACATGTTTTCAAATGAGCAATACAGTATTTAAAGGAGCTTGTTCATATTATTATCTTTGTTCTAGTAACAATAAAATTTCCTTTCTTAAGCATTACTTATTCTCTTTGGCACCCTTCTTTCTATACCTCTTTGGAACCATAAAAGGTATCACATACCCTTTTCTGGTTGTTGTTACTTCCCTTGTGGATCTCTGCCTTAGTAGGCCCAACCTGCACTACCAACTGGGGGGACTCATCTCCTGACAGTGCCCATGCTGAAGAGTCCTTGGCACATGGTTGGTTCAAATATTCTTCTGTCCAATGGGGACAGAAATTCAACTACATAATTTCTAGTCAAGAATGACATTTCAATACTAGCATTGAAAAACCTGGAATTAAACCCTGGTCCTTGGGAAATGCCTTTCACTAACCAGGATAGACAGGGACCCACCAACCCAACAGGTCATGAAATTGAGATAATGAATTACTCTGCAACCAACGGCTTAATAAGATAGATTCCCCAAATGAAGACCTGATTGCCGCAAGTTGAGTGCCACCAAGAACCCAGACCTACACAGAGGTTGTTGCTTAACAAAAAGAGGTTACAAAAAGACCTGAAGTCAAATCTGCCAATAAGCACCAGGCACTGTCAGCTCCCAGTGTAAAAATAGCAATGCAATTGGTCAACTCAGGCAATGTAGAGAACAGAAACAGCATAATGAAGCATCATTACTTCTGTTTAACAGAGCTAGCCAAAAAAGAACTTGCTGCTCTCAATGATCTTCCTCAATGCTCACGCCCTGCCAGAAAATTGCCTACAGACCTGAAGTCCAGAAAAATTGAAAAAGCAAAAACTGATGATATAAAAACCCTGGCGGTATGGGAATAGCAGTATTGTCATTCTGATAATAAAGATTCATGAACCTTTGGTTCTAGCAATTAATACCCTATTGAGTTTTAGTAATTTTCTATTTCCACTCTAGTCCTTTAGACACCAAGGCGCCCATCCTTTCCAGTGACCAAACCATAGTCCCACTTCCTGCGCCATAACGTCCCCCTGGAGCACCCCTCAGACCCGTGCATTTCACCAAATATCCTCTGAACCCCTCCTATTCTGAGTTTAACCTGGAAAACATACTAATTGCTGACCCCTTGGCAAGAACTAGAGTTAAAAAACAATAGGCTGAAAAGGGAAGTGGTATGTGAGGCCACCAAGATTGTTCTGTGACAAGTAAAATTATCTGCCCACCTACCTAGTTCCCATAACTTTGCCTCTGACCCCTTGAACCAACTACCCAATGGAACCAGCCACCACTGCTGAAATAACATCCACCCAGCTGTTTGGAGTACTCTACATTACTCTCACAGGCTTGGTGGACTCTATGGTGCCAAACTCTGATCCCTAGTTCTTGCTTGGGCAATCCATATTTTATGTTATTAAGTTAGCGCCTATATTGTGGTGGACACTCCCTACTGGCCCAGTAGTTCCCAAGCCTGAGTCATTCAATGCCTCCACCTATTCCTGGCTACCTGACAGTTCTCCTCTTATTATCCCTGAAGCTGATGTCTCTTTGGTTTGACCAAACACTTCTTTTTTACCTACTAGTCTAACTGGTGGGCTACTGCCATAAAATGAGATATGTTATGTTGATTAGCCTATCACAATTGTGGCTAGTTAATACAATATAGTGAATACTAAAATTTATTGTTATTTTAGTATAATTATAGTACCTAATTTTTTATAATTTTTATTGCTATAATACTATAATAATATTGTGATCAGTTGACTTTAATATACATCCAAAATGCATGTAATTGCTGCCACAGTATGATGAGATCAGGTTCTAGTCTCTGTAGTTTTTGTATTCCTAAGCTACTAAGGAAGTTGTGCAAATACTTGAACTCTTGCATATGGGTCATCTAGATGCAAGATTTGATTAGAAAAAGTCATTCATGTGCAGAAGTACCATTATTAGTGTCCCAGATTAACCCCTATCATATGCAAAGTGATAACTAGTCACAGGCATTCAGCCTGGGTTATTAGTATTGTAATGACTATATAACTCTCCCTATCCTTATCAGATAAATATACTTTTACAATTACTACTTGATTTACATTTGACTACTCTTATTTGTTACCTCCACTGGATAGGTAAAGACTTAAGGTCATCTTATCAGTGGTAAGCCATCATAAATACAGTTTTTCCTGTTATTGCTAAGCAAGCAACCCACCAAGAAGTAACCAGAAGGACTAGAAGGGCTGATTTTCACAACAGCTACTATCTCCTGGGGAGGTTCAGCTTCTTGATGGGGAGATTTGCCTTCCTAGGGAAGTTTGGACACTTTGAAATGGTGACAGTACCAATAGGTTCTGTTGTAGAAGGGTTGAATTTAAAGCACCCTTGCTCACAAGATTGGAAGTCTTTTTCCTCTCAAGTGGGTCCCTGACAACAGGACACAAAGGCCAGGAAAACAGGGTGCAAAGGGCTACATAATGAGTCCAAGACATAGGAAAGGAGCCCAAGAACAAGTACCAGGAGTCCAAGATATAAAACAATGACTCTGATACTTGGCAACCCAAATATATTCCTCAAAAACAGGCTACAATACAGAAGGTTTCTAAGGCAACCATCAGCATTTAAACTGTCTACATGTAAAATCCTCCAGTTCAACAATTACCAAAAAATATTTTTGTGTTTTTATTATATATTTATTGATTTTTTTACCTTAAATAATTGTTCCTAATAACAAAAGTTAAATTTGATTTTAATTTCCAAGTTTTAAATGAGATTGTAAAAATTAAGCCAAAATAAAATTTGAGATTGTTGACATGGAGGATGTTACATGTAGACAGTTTAAATGCTGAAGGTTGCTGTTTCTAAGGGGATCTTCCTTCTGATTACAATAAACGCCAATCTAACCCTTAAACCTTATACCTGATTTCACATAGTTTATCATGGATAAAACTCATTATATTTTCTATCCTAGACCAGGTGAAGAAGATGTGTACCATCAGAGCTGTAGAAAGTTTGCCACCAGTAAGACTTTGAGCCAGAAATGGGATTGGCTCACTGAAAGGCTCCAGAGGACAACCAGAGACAAGGAGTTCCTAGGAAAGGAGTTTAAGAAACTTTTATAATACTGGTATCATCCTAAGGAAGGAAGCACACCTGCTGAAGTGACAGTCTATGGAGGAAATGCTAGGATGATTCTAGGAAAAGTCTTGTAAGAATTTGCAGTACTGCAGACAAAATAAAAAATTCTGGACAAGGAATTACCTGATCTGGAGAATGATAAAACCATCCAGCTGGCACCTGGAATTAACCCAGGAAACGTATTGATGTCTGAGGAACTAGAACACTACAGGGGCGCTGTCAGTACTCCACAATCAGGTATGAATCACCGTACATAAGCCATCATCCCTAGGAAGGTACAGAGTTCCAACTTGTCCTTGGGCAGCAGCATCTTGCAGATGGCTTGATCCTTTTTTCCATTGGTCTTAATGGTATCCTTGAACACTACATGTCCCAGGAAGGGCAACTTTTTGCAATAAAATTGAAATTTTGATGGCTTGGCTAGAAGTTTATGTTGTGCCAGGGTGGCAAATACCGCCTCTAAGTCATTGTGATGCTGATCTACTGTAGGGCTGTAAAAAATAATGTTGTCCAGGTAAACAAGTGTGTGTTTCCCAATGTGGGGAGCAAACAACTCATTTATGAACGTGATAAAGGTTGATGGTGGATTATTCATTCCAAAATTAAGAGCAATACACTCATATGATCTGTACTTAGTTTGGGAGGCGGTCTTTGGTATATCTTCCTCTTTGATTTGGATTTGGTTTTATCCAGATGTCAATTAAACTTTGGATAATACAGTTGTGCCACCTAAAACATCAAAGGGGACATTGATTAGAGATAACAGGTAGCAATCTCTTATGGTGACTTTGTTTGGCACCCTGTAGTTGGTAACTAGTCTAAGAGACCCATCATTCTTTGCTACAAATAATATAGCAGCCCCAAAGAGAGATTGTAATGGTCTGACAAGGCCTTTATCTAGGGCCTCCTTAAAATAGACACAGAGTGCATCATCCTTGTTTGAGGTGAAGCTGTAGATGGGACACACCTTAGGTACAGCTCCCTTCAGTTGTATGGAATGTTGTATGTGCTTTTTTGGGGAGAGTCCTGGTAAGGCCTACTTGAAGATTTCTGGGTGTTGGGTGACTATGTCCTGGTCTTAAGGGGTAATAGTGTCCTACTTATCCTTGAAGTGTATGAATTTGTATTAAAAGAGTCTCAGCCAATTACATTAAGGTTTTCTTTCTCTTCTTGGGTCTTGGTTTTAAGTACAAATATGTGGTCTCTTAGGAGTTGGTCTACTGTGTCTGGGTATATCTGAAGGTTGATGCCTTCCCATTTGATGGTCAAAACCAAGGTGACTCATTCTATATAGGGGTTGTTCATCATCTAAAACTAAGCTCTTAATCCACAAAGGATTAGTAGCTAACTTGAACCTACTCAAAAAGTTGCTGTTGACAAGGGTACAGTATGCACCTGAGTTCAAGAGTGCTAAACCTGTGTAACTTTAAAAGCAGAACAGGTAAGGCATCAATTCATTGGGTTGTCTGGCAAGGGTGTAGAGTACCAGGTCTCCTGAAGGGAATTGAATCATTGGGTATTAGTCCAAGTCTTCAAGCTTGTCAGAATTTACAATTCTTCCTCTCTGGAAACCCGGGCCCAGTAGCAGTATTTGAACCCTGACCCTAGATTCCCTTGGGCCGCCTGCCCTATGGACCAAAGGTCTGCCTGCCCGCGTTTTCCTGAAGTCAAGCTCCCGCAAGCTGATACCAAGAATGTTGGCCCATATGGTAAAACAGGTCAAACCAAGGAAATCAATGCATCAAATGGAGGACTAATCAAAGCGCCTAATGGAGGTACCAAAATGGGAAATATTAGCTTCATGAACTTTAAGTCTACTCTAGTGGCCAATCAAGAGCTTTCCCCAGAGGGAGGCACGGGCCAGTGGCTTGACCCCATGACCACAACTCTAGAGCAAGATAATCAAGTAGCTAATTTGAGATTTTTGACCAATGAAAGAACTCCCAGCCCGGGTACTATTTTTCTGCCTTTGAAACCAAACACCCAGATCCCCCAGCCCTGGCCTTTCCAATGCCCTGATGAACCCCCCATAGAAAATCTTAAGTTTGGAAGTGGGGTGCTATATAGACCAAAGGACCCCACGCTCCAAACTTATTGCAATTTTTGAATAAAGGTCATGTTATTTTGGCTTACACAGCTACTGCCTTGTTTTGTATTTTCCATCTACCAATTCAGTACAAGATTTCCTGGCCCTCCTGCCCCATTGCCTGCAGTTTTCTGTCCTCCAGGTATACCCTTTGGCCCCGTTTATCTCACCAACTACCCTTTGAAAACCAAATACAAAGACTATACCCCGGAAAAGATACTTAAACTTGATCCTTTGGCCCGCATAAAATCAGCAGTTAGATACAACTGTCAAGGCCCGTGGATATTCTCAACATCCAAATTGTTTAGAGGGAAATTCAACTACCTTCCTGCCTATAATATCCATATGGAACCACTTGTGACGCCCAAACCTATGCCTGCTTCCTTGCCTGACCCCCAACTGACCATACCAGCAAGCTCTTTGGAATAGTGTACATCACCCTCACAGGGGTGATTGACACTATAATCCTGGCTGCCAATCCGCGGTCCTGGGTGGGAAAGTCTGTCTCCTACCTTTTAAAGTTAGCTCCTCTCTTGTGGTGGGATTTGCTCACTAAAACACCAGCCCAAGTTACCCCTGAAAATGACAGGCCAGCTGCCTGAGACTGGATTCCTGACAAAGCTTATACTAATTATTGGGAGAGAATGATGGTTGTTGGGAGAGTTGGCTTGCTTATTGCTCTCCCTGAGCTTTCCCCTCATCCTGTTTGCCTTGGGTGATAGTAACTCTGAAATGAGTGTGACTGGACTGGCCATTGTTCCTGTTGTGGTGAGTGTTGGGCACCTGTGGCTTATGGTTGTTGTTGCTATGCAGAGGAAAGTTGGGTTCCCACAAGGAATTAGGTTCCTTGGGTCTTTCTCTTTTTCCAGTCTGCACTTTGTGGAGCGTGTTGGAGGTATGTTCCACTTTCTCTGCTTCAAAGTACAAACTTACAGGTTGGTCACTTGGTCCAGGTTGATGTGTCTCATTACGTGGGGCTTGAGCGTGTTGTAGTCCATAAGGTGTGTGGCAGGGCTGTCAAAGGTCATCTTGGGGGGAGTGCACAAGCACAACTCACTGTAGGATCTTTTCAACTCCTTCACTATACCTGTTTGGGCCAGATTTTTGATCTGGAAAATGATCTTGAGTACTGTGTCTTTTATGAAAAATAAAGCAAGGAAACCCTTCTTAAATGTATCCCAGTCTTTTTCTGTATGAAATTTATGCTGCTTGTCACACCAGGTACCTGTGCCTTATTTTGGTTGAATGGAGATTGCCACAATCCAGAAGCAAGTTGTACACTTCATTTGTGTTAGCTTGCTCTGAAAAGATTGAAGCCATGCCATGGCGTTATCATCATTAGTCCATGAAAATGACTTTAAGGCTACACTGAATTTTTTGGGCCACAAACACAGGCATGGTGCTTTTGTATTTTTTATGAGACATGGAATAGGAAGCCTGAAAGAACCTTTGTGTGGACAGGGCATTGAAGGGGGTACTGGGACTATCATAATTTGATAAAGGTTGTGTTCTTCAGGGATTTCAGTTCCTGGTGCATAGTGCATCCAATACAAGAGGGGCACAGACATGATTCTGTTGTATAGTTGTTGACCTTGGCAAGTACAGGCAACATGAGGAATTTTGAAAAGAAAGCTAGGATGGGAAACCTACCTGTGATACCAATGTTGTAACTGTGCTGTATTAGCAAGTTAAACAGGAAAAATATTTGAAAAATAGATCATGTCTTTATTGGGTTATGGAAGATCATATAGTTTAATTAAATCCTTTAGGAGGAATATGATTGTGATAATCAATCAATTTAATTAAGCAGGGGGTGGCTTGATCTTGATAAGGAGTGAGGTGCCAAATCAAGCCGCCACTGGGAGGAGATTGATGTTAGTTCTTGTCCCCTGTTTTGGTAATTTTAGTGACTTCTGCATTTGGCTTTGAGTGATGGAGAAGTTGATTTGAGTGACACATGGTCTCTTGTTCATAACTTTGTCAGAGGTTGACCTTGCTGTTTTGACAGGAGTATGCTATAAAAATCTAGACGTGTTTTGGGACTATCAAAGCCTATGCTGCTGGGAGCTCAATCATGGATATCTTTGTATGCAGCAATATACTCCTCAATTTTTCCTGTCATCTTGAAGGTTCTGAGTTCTGTAATAATAACCACATCAGAGTCCTTTATGGCAAACTTTTTGAGGAAGGCAGCTTTAGAAATTTCCCAGTCTTTACTGTGATCAGGATGTTGGTTGAACCATTTGTTTACAAAGCATGTGGCGGCCCCTGTGATGCAGAGGGCAATCTCACTGGCTCAGAGTCTGCGGGGGTAGCCCACTTGTGTAAACTTGTTTTATGTGCTTTGGATCCAGAGGTTGGTGTTCTCTCAAGATAGTCCTGCAAACATTCCAATTTCTGCTGAGCGTAGGTGTTGAAATACAATATTGGGTATTTTGATTGCTTCAGGAATTGGAGGCAGGTTCAGGACTACTTATGTACTGAGAAAGTTGTACTGTTTGGTTGATACAAGGACAGTGTTGAATAAAACAAAGCCCTTAGGGATATCCTGTCCTTCTTTGTAGTCTCTCCAGCCTGTAGGGAGTGCCATCTGCTGGCTTTCTTCTTAGGAGGATTTTTTTAAGTTGTATAGTTGTCAATAACTTACCTGTGCTATCACTGTCAATAATATACTTCTGGAAAGTATATAAAACAACATAAAAGTAAGAGCTGAGCAGCAAATGATAATTTATTTGCTATGAAAGAAGAGTATTATACAGTATTGTGGCAAGGTACATATGTCTCTTATCAGTATGGGCTTGTTCCACTTATTGGACTATTAGGATTAGAAATGCTTGTCCCAACTATGTTCTGTGTAGGATTCAGACTGTCCCACCCTAGACAGCCCTTGGATTGTGGTGTTGGTGTCACCAGCTATTCAGAAGCTGGGTATTGCTTGGGGATCAATTTTCCTGGGAGAAATTAATTGCAGATGTTGTGACATCAGCTCAGAATAAAATTAAAAGAGCATAAATCAAAATGGAGTTGGATCCAAATATATTGTCAATTGGAATAAAGCTATCAAATTTTAATCCCACTCTGAGCTCAGTTGATTCTTTTCTAAGCTGGGTGGGGTTTAATTTAGGATGACTTAAGTTTGGTTATCCTCACAGCCATGGAAACTACTGTGAATTTTTATGGCACAATTTCTTTGTCTATCTTAATAGCTTTAAAGGCTATTGTACCTGGTTTTCTTACCCCCAATACACTTGTTGGGAATTTTGACCAAGAAATGATGCCAATTATGACAGAGCTCACAGATTGGGATTGCTGCAGCCAAATCCATAAATTGGTAGCATAAAAAGCAATTATGCCAATTATGACGTAGCTTGTGGATAGTAATTACAGCTGCCAAACAACATAAATTGGTAGTATAAATAATATGCATATTAGATCAGCAGTAGTCTGCTGACCTGAACTCCAAATTAGCCAATGACAAGCGCCGTTGCACCACTAAAAGACACATGATTTGCTGCCGCGCCACTTTAGAAAGGACTTAGGCAACGCGGCGCCGCCTAGCAATTGAATTGAGCGCCAAAGCTCTGAACTACTTTTATGTCAAGTGCTGCGGTGCCACCTGGAAAATATTGCAGGCATTGCTTTACTTTTACATCAAGCGCCAAGGTGCTGGGTTTGATTTCCCATAATCTCAAATTCCCATATTTATCACATTAATAAGAATTAAGCTTGTAGTATTTCAAGGAAGTAGGAAGTGATCCTGAAGTAACTAAATTATTCTGCGCCAGTGTTGAGGGTCTGGATATAAAAGCATTCTGGCTACTGCCAACCCACTTAACATCCAGCCATTGCCCAATTTAGTCCCCTTCCAATATACTGTTTGACATATCAAGAATGGCAACCAAGAAATATCACCTGACCGTCCAAGTATCCAGTGGCTTGAACCCATCTAGCACATGACCAACCCCTAGGTTCAATCCTACTAAATCCCTGCCACAGCCAAGTCTATATAAGTCTAAAGTATTATCAAATAAAATATACTTCTCTTCTTTCCTAATTCCATATTTGAAGGACTGGTCATGCCCAAAGCATGCACTAAGATAATTCAATACAGTCACTCTCT
>QTSX02006072.1:0-32792 GCA_014839935.2 Entomophthora muscae | reverse complement strand
GCATTAAGAAAACTAAAAAATAAAGCAATTTATATCATATAATTCAATAGTTTTTTAAAGAATAAGGTTTATTGTGAACTTTTGGAAGAAGAGGTGGCAAACTAGTTTCTGGACAGGCAGGAAAGTATGAAAAGACAGTGCTGGCTTGCTGTTTGGGTAGTCTGGCTTTGTCGGGCTGGGAGGGTTGACTGTGGATGTGGGAAGTATGGAATACTAGGAGCACATGAATGCCTTGGCTGGTTTGAAGAAATTAGTTATACATGACATCATACTCTTGTTTGGGAATCACCTGATTGACTGATACACCAGGAACTCACAAGGAGACAGCTGTGGGTCCTTCAATGATTGGCTGCTGCTGTGAGTGTTCAGGGCCATCTTAGTAAACATGTCAGCAACTTTCTGAAAGGGGAAAGCACACTGTGGTCATATGCCACACTAATCACCTGATTGAAGTTTGTGGGGTTGCGCTCTTGGATTGTGTCCCCAAAGTTGAAGAACAAAACATATCCAAGGTTAGATTGGAATGGCCAACAGGGGATATAGACACATCATGCCTTCCTTCTCAAATCTTCTCTGATGTCTCTTCACTTAATTCCATTTTATGGCTCACAAATATGTTATATTTTCATTTGACTGAGCTCCAGATATTGAGCAGGTCTGAGAGAAATCTGCCATAAATGTACCCATTGGTGTGATTGAATGAGGTTTTATAGAACACCATCCCTTTTAGGGAAGCTTCTAGTAATACATCAATGTCAGTGCCCTGCTTTTGCTTCTTTTTACCTTTGGGAGTGTTCTTTTTCCCCACTATCCTGTAATCCTGAACCTTTAATGCTAGTTTATAATAAGATATAAAAATTATATTTTCCAATCTAATGGACCAGCAGCATGTGAATGTGGCACTGATTAGCATAATTTAAGCCAAATCAGTATCATTATTTTATTTGTCACCTGAACAATTGTTCAGATAAAGGATGCCAACAACAAGCCCATGCATCCAGAGCTGTGCTGTGCAGGAAGCAATGAATATGCTGTGGAGCCCAAGTAAGCATTATACCTCAGTAACTTAGAGATAGAAGTCCTTCTGGAGGAGTTCAAGCATTATGGGATAGGCACCCTTGAGCTTGGAATCTATCTGATTCTTTGGCTTTTTGGTCATCTTGTTGCTTCCTCTCTTCATGAGAGCTTGTAATTCATGTATTACCACTGCCTCAGCAAATTGTAGGAAGGTGATAATTTTCAAAATGCCATGTCACTTTGGTTGAGGCTCATAATCTCCTCATAAATCTCATTGGTTAATAAGTGTCACTTGTGGGGCCACTTGGCATGCTGTTATCTGGATTGGGCATGGCTTGGTTTGATTGGCTTGAATTGTTGCAGGATGATTGAATTGAGGCCTAAGGGCCCACAGCTGCCTGGGTCTCTACATGTAACATGGGCTCATGTTGGGCGCATCTGACCCACATTGGTGGGGGGTGGCATGCTGGTGATTGCCTTAATTTTGGCAGGGTCAGGCTTTATCCCTTGGGCAGAGATGGTGTGCCCAAGGAGCAGGAGCTCTTACCTGAGGAATTTGCATTTGGAAGGCTTGGCCTTTAGCTGGTTTTTACAAAGAGTGTTGAAGACATCACAAAGATGATGGAGATGTGTGGTTTGATCTTGACTGAAGCCAATAATGTTGTCAAGGTACACAACTATGAATTTTCCAATCAAATCCTCAAATGCTTTGTTCATCAACATGGCAAAGGTGGAAGGAGCGTTGGTCATTCCAAAGTTCATAACCCAGCACTCAAACAACCTGTAGGGTGTGCAGAAGGCAGTCTTTGCCTAATCCCCTGGTGCAATGCAGACCTGGTTGTACCCTGCGGTGAGAACAATCTTGCTAAAGACATTTTTACCTGTAAGCGTGTCAAACAGGTTGTCAATCAACAACAGGGGGATTTATTATTAACAGTCAAATTATTTAAGACACAGTAGTATGTGACCAAGCAAAGGGACCCGTCCTTCTTGGCTACAAAGAAGACAGCAGCCTCATACGGCAAGAGCAAGGGGCAGATGAAGCCCTTATTGAGCGCGTCTACTAGGTGCTGGCGGAGGGTCTCATCTTTTTTTGGTGTCAGGCAATAGAGGGGACATGCTTTGGGAAGCAACCCTTGCAGTTGTCCAGCATGCTGGATCTCCTGGGGAGGGGGTAGTTGGTCCAGAATTTCACTGAAAACGTCCTTATATTCCTTGAGGTGGGAGGCAAGTGCTGGTGGAGGTGAGGTGATCAAGGGAGGGCCACAGGTGGCTTGGCGTGGATAACTTTGACTGAGCATTGGTTAAAGTCTAGTTTGCCCCCTTGAAATCATAAGACCCTTTTCTGTTATTCTGACAAATACATTATCATGGAGTAGCTTGTTCATTTTGACAGGATATATCTGGAAACCCACCCTATTTCTATTGAGGGTGATTACAGACGTATTCCATTCAAAGTAGGGACAGTTGTGACAAAGCCAGTCAAGGCCAGCAATTACTCTGTGGCTGAGCCCTGTCATGATTTTCCCAGAGAGCTTAACCTGGATGTTCCCCATTCTCATAGAGAAGGGTACCGTCTCATGGGTAATTGCCACTCTATGGGAATCAGCTACTTGTACTGCCTTGAATCTTCTTGGCACTTGGTCTAATTGTTGAGAGTCAGCAAACGCCTGGTCAACCATAGTGTGATTGGCCCCAGTATCTACCAATAGTTTGTGGGTGTTCTCACAAAAACAGAAGGGATAGGCCAAGCAGGTGATTTTATTGGAGGAATGACTTGCTTGGAGGATGGGGTTATCACTATGGACCTGGAATACATCAAGGGTCTTGACATCATGCACATTATAGTTGCAGGGGTTTTTGGCAGTGAGAGATTGGGAGTAGGAGTCAAGCAGGGTTGCAGAACCTCTTGTATCTACAACCCCCAGGCTTTTCCCGGGTCCTCAATCTGAGCTAACTGGAGCTCCCCCTTGCAGGAGCGCTTAGCCACATTCTCCTGCAGATGGGATTGGCAGCAGCCCACCTGATTGTGGACATTGTCAGGCGTGGGATGAGACTGAGGGGGGGGTGTTGTTGGATCTGCAGAATCCCATTGAAGCTTGATTGTTGGCCTCCACACTGGCCTTATAGCAGTTGTCAATGGAGGTACAACAGCCCACGGGAACCCAATTGCAGATATGGGGGTTGAGCCCATTGACTATTAAGGTGAGGAGCATGGCATTCCCGTTGGTGACAGCTTCTGAGGCAGCAGCAAGGGCTTTCTGACAAGCTGCAAGATACTCAGGGACAAATCCTGTCTGTTTAATGGCTAGGAGAGGAGTTTTCACTACAATGGGTGAGAAGGTTTCACTGTAGCGGGATTTTGTGGCGTCCCTGAACAATGCCCACGTGACATCTAGCTCTTGGCTTACCCAGTTGATAAACCACACTGCAGCAGGCCCTGTAAGGCACTCAGATGCAGTGGCAACCCACATGGGTTCAGGCACTTGACAGATATAATGGTGGGTTTTGGTAGAATGGAGCCAACTGAAGATGTCAGCTCCTTCTACACCACCCACAAAAGACTCAAGCTGGAGGTTTAACATGTGTTGCAAAAGATCTAATTAGGGCAGGGTGACACTTGCGTTGCACTGCCCAAGGAGGAGAAAATTGTACATGCTTGTGAGCACCAGCTGGTCCTGGTAGATAACATACCCTTTGGAGATGTCCCCCTCAGGAATTTTAAGGAAAGTTTCTTGATGGGGAGTAGCCATACAGCCCGTACTCTGTCCTTTCTTGGGGGAAGTTTTCTTTTGGGTAGGTTGTGAACCTACCACTGCTACCACTGTTGTAACTGAACCAATTATAGTTCGGTATTTGATTGGGGAAGACAAAAGTCCAATAGAAAGGACAGGAATGAATAGAATAAGGTATTGTTTATTATAGAATATTGTGATTAATATACTATATGAGGAAAGCCACAAGGCCACAGGGGGTGGCATAGTAGTGTGTTCTATGTAAGGTTTGAAGCCAAGGAATAACTCATGTGGGGATCAGAAAGTCAAATTGGCAGCACTCCTAATTAGGAAAAAAGTGACAGCAGTTTGATATTGCCATCAGATTGGTTCATGCTGTTAGATACGTCAAGGGGAAACTCATTGAGTGCCCCCTGTGTGTTGTAAGATATGTTGGCAGGCAAGGAGGGAAACTCGGTTGCAACAAGATGTACTGGTCATTAGGCCCTTGTTACTTATAAGCTGCTCAATCCAAATGGAACTTCCCTTAAAAATCAAACTTCAGGGAAGCTGTACAGACTGGATAGGATTAATCAATAACCATAAAAATGACAATATATTGGATTTACATCCAATCACCGTATTTGAAGCACTCTTTTTAAATCCAGAATCAGAATCATACAACTTTATCAATTGAGTCAATCAGATTCCCAGAGTCAGATATCAGCCGCAAAAAAGACAGGGGCAGACAGGCTAGCGTCAGCTGGGCCAGCAGGCCCACTGGTGGTAGGTTTGGGACTCAATTATCCAAGTTGAGGCTTAGCCCCTTTTCCAGAGGAATGTCATTCATGACAATCTTCCTCATTTGATCAAGTACGACGAGCTCTTACTCTACTTCATCACGACAACTTCATTTATTTAGATTTCAATTTTATATTTATACTTGTAATATATAATTTATTTTAAATAAATAAAAATAAAAATAAAATCAACAGTTTAAGAATTTCTGTTTGAATACATTTTTTAACTTAAATTAGTGATAAATAATCCCAACCTAAAAATCCAATATATATTGATTTGGTATTTTTAGGTTCAATTTTATATCTGTCCTTGAATGGGTCATCCACCTAGTACAAGTATAAACAGGAGAAGCCAAAAGAAGGTATTAATTGTTTAAATATTATTATAGATGATAATTATTCGTCACTGGTATCACAGTGGTTGTGGCAAGGATCGCTATCGTAGCCCTTGTCGCTCGAGTAGGCATATTACTATGCTTAAACACTGTAGTGCTTTCTGGAGGACTTGGTCATGGCTTTGGGCGAGGCGTAGTCTTTATAGGGGAAATCGGGAACGTAGCCTGAATCTTCGTCATGGTGGGAATATGACTTCTTTTTGGGGTGGTCATCGGATACCTTGGCTTCAAATGTACCGTCAGTGTCCTGTCTGTCCAAGATGATATCAATTGCGCCAGGCTCGTCTTGAGCACCAAATATCTTTTGAGATGCCAAGCCCATGCGCGTGATCAAGTCTCTGTCGGCTGGCGCTGCTCCAATCATGGAAGATGCACTTAGGATGACGAAGATGTAAGAAAACATTGCAATATCTACTTGTGTTTAGCAGATGCCATTTTATAGCGTAGCAACACAAGTTGGTTTGATCATCAAGGTTCAAATCTTCCGCTGTTTGATATTGGATTTTGCAGAACCTCGACTCTGCACAACGGAAACGCGTGCAAGGAAGTCAAGCCTATACGGCAACGAGTTTCGGGATATATTCAATTAGCTTGCCCCTGCGTAGTGATCATCTGTGAGCCAATTGGTCGTTTACAATTCTGCTGGGATTTACCATTAAATTTATGATTGATTTAATTAACAGCTTCTGGATCCAATTTATATTGTATGCTTAATATAAATTACTAGTTTAAACTGATCGCTTCAAGTTTGGAAAGATTGGTTCGATTCTATAGTGGATCGTTCAGTTGATTTAGAAACTATTAGCTTTAGCATGTCTAGTTGGCAGCAGCTGGTGCTTTATCAATTTGGGAATCACTGCAGAATATTTTCTAGTCCTTTGGACTGATATGTAAGCTTGCTACATATGCTATCGTTGAAACATGTTGCTTATGAGGCGATAGGCATGAGGTTTGCTGTTGTGCCATGGTAGGACACGCCATTTTGAAAACGGCATCTCGATTTACACCATCTTGAATTTAATTCGAGATGGCGTTTTTTGCGTTAGTGATTTTGAATCACAAAAAATAAAATAAACAATAAAATAGTTAAAATTTACATATACTCTTATGATACGGCATCTTGAATTTACGCCATCTCAATTCTGTCACTTCAAGTCAGATTAATTAAATCTTATTTTGCTAACTTTATTTACATATGAAATCACTTAGTGTGGGGTGTGTTTATGCCATCTTGACTTTACCTCATTTCAAATCACACTATTTATATTAAATTAAAATAAGCTTATACCCAAACTAAAACAAAGCCTGTTGTATAGTGCTAGAAGATGTTCCTATAGTATTTGTCAGAAGTCTGTGGACTGTGGTATTTTATCCTCCACCAGATGATATCCTAAGTCTTCTAACATTAGGAAAGTACAGAGAACCTGTGACTTTGGAATAACCTGCGGTCTGGAATACTTTGTTTTCTGCAGAAGTAGCAAGTCTGACTGGGCCCAAAGCCTAAAGGGTTTGAGATGGTTCTTCCTACTTTTGGATACGGTTCATGTGTTGTCTCTATATTTTACTATATATAATTATCTTGTAAGACAACAGTATCATCTTTTGCTCTACTAATAAAGTCTAAGAGAGGATCATATTAATGAAATAGGACTTGGATCAATAATCAAGTCAATATGGAATCATCAGTCTTTTATTCTAATGGAGTGGCTTTAAGGTGGCCCACCTGCCCGCATTTTATCCGAGTTAGCTCACAACACTAGGAAGAGACTGAAGTAGAATTAGGTCAGCACGGCAGGAGGCCCGGCCTTTTCAGGGTGGATTTTGTGGAAGCTCACTTGACAACTTCCTCGGCTTACTGTGTTTGTTCTAGACACTCTGCACAGCTAAATCTCTTTTCAGCTACCTGCCTGAGCCACTATTCAGGGCTAGCTAGCCAGCAGTTGGCTACTAGTTCACGAGATGATTATTACACTAATCAGAGCTACTCTAATACAATAGGCCCAGGGCTTTTTATCTTAGAGTTTTTGGCCCGGTGGCCCAGTCCATGTTGGACTCTGCTAGACATAATGCAGATGATGGTTCATATGACGGCCCTCTTATTCTAGGATACAATTTAAGTTTAGAATAGTAATTATTGTGAAGTGCATATTGAGGTGCTTGATGAAAGGAACTAATTAATGTGCAGTATTGCATGTTTCATTCATTAATTGTAATGCATGAATTTGTTAATGCCAGGATATGATTTGGTCATTGATTCATTGATCCTGCAGCCCGCAACCCACATTGTTCTGTTGAAACTATCCAAAGAGTGATTGGCAGCTGGCCCGCAATAATTGTTTGAATCTGTTAATTAGTCAATATCCCAAAATCCTGACGGTATTAATCTAAGACACTTATACTAAGAACAACCTAAATAGACGCCACTATGATAGTCCTTCTAGTGATTGTCATTGCTGGGTAAAAAACCAGTTTGTTCATATATAATTTATAACTTTATTATACATGGATACATTGATAAAGGTTCTCCTAATAAAACATTTTAATAGTGATTTTAATATGAAAGGGGGTGATTATGCCATTTCAATTTATGTCACTTTGAATTCCAACCAGTTTCATATCCCCAAATTGATTCAATGAACACAATGGATAGAGGAAAATAAGAGGAAATTACATATGACGCCAGGCTATGCTATATCAATTCCCTCACCGCAATTCATGCTTTCCACTTTTCAAAAGTACTAGTTCACGTCAAAAACAATATTAATAAAAAATGTAAGAAATTGCCTGAAACTTTGCAAATATATATTTTTTAATCTTCTCTAAACAACTGGGTACTTTTTAACCCCAGTTGTATAAGCTAGTTTTTGAGAAATTCAAGGTTTACTCTTTGGCCCAGTTGAGGTAGCTCCACTGGAAATTTGTTAATTTAATATAAAAATGGTCAAAAACACTATGTTTTTGAGCTATGGCACCTCAATTACGTCACTTCAAAAACGCCATTTTGACTGCAAATTTTCAGTCAAAAATCAAAGTTTTGAATACTTGTGTTACTAATAAAAAATTATTTTTACAGAATAAAAAATATTGAAATTTTGATAGTATATATTTTTAGATTTTTTCTACAATTCTATGTAAAAAAACCAATACTTTTATATTAAAAACATTCTCATTTTTCTCTTTAAAAACAACCCCCAAATTGCTCATATTTTAATACTAATTCACTTTTAGATGCCACCCAAGTCAACTGCCAAAGCTGCGCCCAAGGCCTCAAAGGCCTCAAAGTCTAAAATCACTCCACCCAAGGCCAAAAAGGCCAAGACTACCCCAAAGAAGCAGCCTTCTAAGGCCAAAGCTCCCCCAAGACCCCAACTCAATCACCTTAACCAGAGGGAAACAGTCCTACCCCTCCTCATTCTCCATTTGTTTACTCCCCCTCTGATCCTCAAGAGAAGTTATTCAACTTCAATTGCCATTCTGACCCCACTTCAGAGCCTGAGGATGAAGAGGAGCAGGAGCCTGAGCCTGGTGCTCCTGCAGATGAGCAAATTGAGCTCTGGGATCTTAACTTCATCCACAATGTATGCAACCAAAATGGCACCTTTGCTATTCCCACAACGTACCCTATCAGCTACCCTATAATGACCAAGAAAGGGGAGTGTCGGCTTTGTATACAAGGGATACAGCTTATGCTGTAATAATGAGAAGAAACCCATTTGTCAACATCACCCTAAATGTGATAATGTTGGCTGCCCTGCTAGACTCACCACTTATGGGTTCACTCAATTTAAAGCCCTAACTGTCAACCATGACTGTTCCAAGCCTTTTGACCCTCTCTATCAACTTATCTGCTAGTTTCTTTGCCAGGTGATCCCAATCACAAAGGATCAAACTGCAACTGAGGTTTTCAACAATACGCTCCTTAATTTAAATGATACCCACATTGCAACTGTTGGTGGCGCCTCAAAATTACATAGATATCTCACTGATCAGAGATATGCTCTGAGCACTGAAGGTGTCAGTGCAAGCTCCATTGACCAATTGATCATTACCAAGGAGCAAAAACTATCTCGCCATGAGGAGAGATTTCTTCTTCACAATGATGGTCAACATGCCCCAGAGCTCATCATTTGCTTTGCCACAAGCCAGGATTTGCGCAACCTGTTAAAATGCAAGACCTGGCTTGCAGATGGACTTTCTCAACCTGCCCAAAGCTCTTCATCCAGCTTTGGAATATCCATGGGCAGGTTGGAAATCTGGTTCTTCCCCTGGTCTTCTTTTTCCTTCCCAACAAGAATCAGGAAACATATGTCCAGGCACTCACAATTTTAAAGGCTAAACTGGATGAAATCCTCCCAACTATTGAAGAGGAGCCAAAGGAGACTAGAGGGCGCAAGAAAAAGGCCCAGTCACAGGAAGAGAAAGCCACTCCAGCCAGAAAGCAACCATAAAGCCTTCCCTATCACAAATATCTGGTAGTGGATTTTGAACAGGCTCAGGCAAATGCCTTCATTTGAGTCTTCAAGAGCTCTCCTCAGGGATGCTACTTCCACTTCTGGCAGGCAATCTGCCACCGCCTCCAAAAGTGCTCTGAACTTCATGAGCTGATCAACTCTAAAGGCACCAAAGAACCAAAGGATGTTTTTAATTGCTTTGATACCCTTTCCCTTGTGCAAAAAGAGGAGACCAATGCCTACTATGATGCCCTCCTCCACCATCCTTATATACAGGCCAACCAGGCAGCCTTTGCGCCCTTTATTGTGTATTTCAAAACTCAATGGGTTGGAGTGTTTCAGGGAGCACACTGCATCAGAAAAGGCGGTGACTCAATCACCTGGAACTGTTTCAAGCAGGTCAAAGACAGCCTCATCAAGACCACCTCTTCCCTTGAAGGGTGGCATAGCCAGTTTGCTACAAGGGTTAGGGTTCATAAGCCCAAATTCAATAAGATCATGGTCCATTTAAAAACCCAGCAGGTCATCTCTGTCCGCCTCTTTAAGACTGGTATGAAGACCAAAGTCAACCCCCCAACCAGACCAAAGCAGTGAAAAAGTACACTGAAATCAGCAAGGTGGTCCCTGCCTACTATCCCAAGGATAGCAAGCTTGAGCATCTTCAAGCCATCTCAGTTGATCTTTCCACAAATGTTTGAGCCTATTTACAATAAACTCTTCTTTATCTTCTCTCTTATTTCCTTTGGTTTTACTATTCTTTGACTTTTTTGATATTTGGTACAATTATATGCTTATTTTAAAGTATAGTTTATAGTTAAAATAGAGGAAAATAGTTGTTTTTGGGATTATTTTAAATTTTTGGCTTTACACAACTATGTTGCTACTAATTGACCCCATTTTTTATTGCAGATTTGGAATCCTGAGGTTTTTTTAAGCCTATAAATGTTTTTTGAATTTTATTTTTTGAGATTTTTTTGGGTTATTTTTGGAGTTCAAAAAATCTAAAAATTTAAAACCTGTTTTTCTTAGTTGCAATGCTGTAAATCAAAATGGCGTTTTTACTATAAAATTGAGATAGCTGAAAATTGAGATGGCATTTTTCAAAATGCCATTTTCAAAATGACGTGTCCTACCTGTGCCACTCTGTTAGATTTAAGTATTTTTAATTAGTACTTAGTTGTTGAAACATTGACTTCATCATCTGAGACGGTAACTTCCCAGGTCTTTCTTCTTTCAATTCTTTGCTACCTTGTCATAATCCTAGCAGCATCTTTGCTTGGTGGTGCCGCACCAGCCGGCAAGGGGATCCTAACCCAGCTAAGTGAGTTTGGCAAGAAGATATCTAATGTCCTAGATGGTTTGAAGATCAACAATGACTTCCACAAGCCCTCCCCCTGCAACAGCACCTCAACCAATACCTCTGACAATGGCTACTCCTCTCAGGACAACGACCCTCCTAGCCTCTCACCACCCTCCCAAGACAAGTCATTGGATTCCCCAGCAACAAAGAAGGTCCTGAGCTAACCAATTTCCAAGGAAACTGCTCCGACAATGACAAGTGACCAATCTATTCCTATTAAACTTACCCTCCAAGAAAAAATATATAAAAAACTCACTCTTATCCATCAAATCTACTAATTTGATCATAAAAAGCCTTTTTAGTGGTTGTTTGAGAATAAAACATGCCATTAACACGCACCCCAATAAAAAGCAGTCTAAATGATAACCCTTAATGCCGCTGCTGCTAATTATCACACCTCTTAAAATTTAAAATAACCAGTGAAATAGGCAAAGCACATCCATAAAATAGAATTAAAACTACTCCTGCTAAAACTCAACATCTTACAGATTTGGATTTTAAGCATTACCAGTACTCAACCTTTTCAGATCCTATACCAACCATCTTATCCTTTTTTATCAGACCTCAAATACTTTAACTGATTTATACAAACAAGGTTAAGTTTACTGTACAACACTGAGCAAGATTTGAACCACTAGAAGTTACTGTAAACCATCCCTTGCCAAACAAAAGCCCAACCCCAAGTATTGGCAGGGACAATTACCAATTTTGAATAGGCAACAGCGCCCATGTTGACACTAAAAATGTCAACAGTGGTCATGTCAACACTTTGTCAACATGGCCACTGTCAACTCAAAACTCTAAATCTCCTATGTTTTTTGCTAGTTGCACTAGCTTAATTCTTTTTTTTAAAGTGTTCAGGGGTGCAAACCCAGAAAACACGACAAAATTGTGGCCATCTCAACACGATTCAATATTAAGCTTAATAAAAAACTTGATTTAACCTGATTTTTCCTTTACTTTTTTAATAAAAATTAGTTTATTTTTTTATTTGTTTTCATGACGTAAAAGTGTCAATGCTGACACTTTTTATGCCAAACTTATTTTTAATAACAAAACTGAAGCATCTAGAGTAAAAAAAGTGCACATTTAAAAATATTTTTTTATTGAATTATTATATTGAAAAAGACAGTGCACATACATTTGATTGTTGAAAGGTTCATGTTATAAATATATATGTGGCACTTATTCCGGCTTTGATATATTAAGTGGATTGGTGGCTAACAGGGATCCAATAATTAAAGTGTGACTTACTATGTAAGTTACTATAGAATTTATTATTAAAAATAATGTTGACACTCGTAAATGTTGTTTATTTGCTTGTGATCATCCCCTGTGGTGGAGTTAAGCAAATTAGAGTGGCGCAATTAAGCCTAGATTAATATGCCATCTCATATAAAGAATGTTGTAAGTGACGTTGTTGACACTTTACCCTTTTCAATACTTGAATACAACTTCTTAACAACTTCATATAAGTGCAATGGTAAAATATCATATTCTCACTACCCAAATATAATTTTTAATAAAGAAATAAAGAACCTTGATACTTTTTTAACTTATTTTTATATGTTTTTTTAATTTTTATATGTGAAAAAAAACACACAGAAAACAGTTAATTTTTTGCTAGCCCATGTAAATTTAATTAAGCGTATTATGTTTTTTCATAGTAATTTTTCAAAAAATTGTTGACAGTGACAATGTTGTCAAAAATAATGTCTACAATTTTTGTAATTGACAGTGAGAATTCAGCTTTTTTTACTAATTGTCACTCATAATGTCAACACTTTTCAGTTCTCACATATAAAACTTTATGTTTTATAAATAAAAACTTCTCATTTTTTATATGTTGTATTTTTGACTTTGCTCTTTCATATTTTTTAATTTTTTAAAATAAAATCTATATCTAAATATAATACTTTCACATATTTTTCTTAACTTTTAACTTTTTTTTATAACTTTAATAAAATAAAAACTATACAAATATTTTTTAACTTTTAAATGCCAAGAAAAGCCATCTAAGATTTACTTTTTATATATTATGCTTTTTAAGTTGTTTTGTTTGTTTTTTACATACATTACTTTATTTTAAACCATTTTAATTATTATTTTAGGACAAGAACACTTCCAAACAGCCAAAGGGTACCAAGCATCCCTCTAAACCAACCAAATCTACCAAGAAAAAGCCTGTCTTGTCAAAGAAGGCCGCCCCCAAACCATCCCCCAAGCCATCCCCAAAGCCCTCTCCTGAGAAGAACCCTGCTCACTCCACTGGGGGAAAGGAAACTGATGGCTCTCTTACAGAGCACAGTTTCTACAACTTGGCTTCTGATGAGGAGCCAACCAAGAAGAAGTGGCAAGGCAAAAAGACCCCTCCCAAAGAAAAGTCTCCTGCACATGAGGAGCACCACGACAAGCCCCCTTCTGCTTCCCCACCCCCGCCAAACTCCCCCCTTCAAGCTCATCTGGGGATGATTCAAAGCCCTGCCCTGATTACTTCCCTGGCTTCCGCCATGCTCCTGCTGGCCCTTGGGACCCTTTTGTGGCCCACAACATCTGCAACGTTGATGGCAAGTTTAAGGTTCCCTCTTCCTTGCCCAAATACTTCCCAATCATGAGTGTAAAGGGTGGGCCGGTGTCAGGAATATTCCTGACAACACTGGCGTTCAGGAAGTTGCTCTGAGCACACTGCAGGATAACAAACAAAACAAAAAAAGGCAGCAGTTCCCCCTTATTGGGGAAACTGCTGCGGAAAGCTGAGATTCACAAACAGGAATTAAAAATAATTTTTTTTAATTTGGACAGGTTTTATACCCTGTCTGCGCGGCTGGCCGCCAGGCGTCCACCAGCCGCAAGCCGGGCCTGGCGGCTTGCCTGCGCATGCCTGCTGCCCGCCAAATGGGGGAAATTGCCAAAAGGGGAAACCCAAAAAGGCAATTTCCCCAAACCCAAATGGAGGGGGAACTGCTGCCCAAATTTGGAATCTACCAAATTGGGAGGGGGTTGACAAGCAGTCCAGCATTACAAATAATGCATCAACTGCAAAAGCTGGATTGAAATGCATTACTGTGCCTGAAGATGCTTCAATCCCATGCCATGCCAATGATATCAATTCATTGCAAGCAAAACCACTCCCATCCCACTCCCAAAAGGGAATTCCAGACAACACCAAGTGTTTGGGGTCCCCTGTCCAATGCTTTGTACTATTCATGCCCCACTAAAGATGACAGTATATAATAAATCTCAATCACTTGATGGTAGTTTGTGCTATCATTCAGTGAAATTACCCCTCAATAGTATCACATAAATCAATACCCAAGAAACTTTTACACAACAGAAATTTAAAGACACTAAGCTTTGTCTGCCCTTTCCCAGGTCTAGAAGATGAACCACTTGATCTTCTCTGCTGTCCTCACAGCCTGCCTTGAGATTGGGGGCCACCAACACTCTCATCAGCATGGGCCGTACAACAAACCACCCGACAAGTACTTCTATGAGGAGTCAGCGCAGCTCAACTCCTCTGAGACGTACTCCTGGCCCACGCTGGTGTTGCCCCGCTCCACCCAGCATGTAGCAATCTATTCCTTTGTCTTCTACGTGCTTATGTACTTTGCTGGTAATTTTGGACAATTTAACGTACATGCCAAAGTCTTTAGATAGATGATGTTGGTCTATCCCATCTTGACGGCACTTACAAGATTCCAAGTCTCTAACTTGGTACCTTACCTAGCTAAAGTACTCCCTCATTTTATGGGGCTTTACAGCCGGCCATGGTGGCCAATGGGTATATCTTCAGCTGCAACAATGCCAACTGGGGCTTCAAGAGCTGGCATTACACCTGCAAGGACCGCTCCTGCCCAGTGTGGCTCAACTCTGAGCTCTGGGACCTGGTCCAAACCATCAAGGGTAAGCATACCTGCATCATGCCCAACACTACCATCTCCCGCCTCCTGAAGTGGTATCATGTGCAGATTATGCCCACCTCCAAAGACCTTTCTGCCACCCAGCTGGCTGTGCTTGCTTGCAAGTACCTATCCCCTACCAACCTCAAGAGGGTTCCTACTCACACCCAGTTGGTCAAGTTTGTGAGTGATAGGCGTCAAGCCTCTAATCCCCTGGCCAAGAGTGCCACCAGCATCAAGGACCTTATCCTCACAGATGCACTCAGGAAGACAGAAGATGGTGAGATGTTCCTGCTCCATGACAATGGGCAGGAAGTGAAGGATAGAATTGTATCCTAAGTCACAACCCAAAACCTGGAGCAGCTGAACACTGCTACCACCTGGCTGTGTGACGGCACATTTGTTACTTGCCCCTCTTTCTTCAAGCAGCTTTGGGTCCTGCATGGGCAGTTTAATGACCAGGTCATCCCCCTTGTGTTTTTTCTACCTGGTTCCAAGACAGAGATCTATGCCAGAGCCTTCAAGATTGTCCAGGATGATTTGAGCTCCTTTCCCACCAATCAGCTCCCCCCTCTCACTCACGCCACAAGGGCAAATCCCTCCTCCGCTGAGAAGGATAAGTTCACCGTAGCTGCTGAGCAGCTAGCTCATGCACGCTCACTTGGGCCAAAGGCTATCATAATGGACTTTAAGCAGACTCAGTTCAGAGCCTTTGAGGCCACCTTTGATGGAGAAGTCCAGGGCTGCTTCTTCCATTTTTGGTAGGCCCTCATCAAGAATCTAAAGAGTGAGAAGGACCTTTTTGACAAGTATCTTAACAATGGTAAGGGAAAGTGCCGCTTTGCCCTGACTCAGTTTGCTGCCTTAGCTTTTGTGCGCCCAGAGCATACTGGGCTTGGCTTTGAGGCCCTCCTGGAGGATGCTTATATCAAGAAGCACTCCACCATCTTTGAAGGCTACCTGGAGTACTTTGTGCGGCAATGGGTGGGCAAGAAGGTGACTGCCCAGAGAGGTAAGAGCGGGGCCACTTCCCCTTGGAACTGTCAAGGCGCCTGCCTCAAGGGGGAGATGAAGACCACCTCTAGCCTTGAGGTTTGGCATAAGCACCTGAAGGTGAAGTTTGGGACCAACCCCAAGTTCAATAAGTTCTTCTCCAAGCTACAAGAGGAGCAGGCCCAGACTGTCTCCAAGTTCCGCAACCTGGCCAACCGGGTGGCCCCCAAGAAGAGGAAGTAGAAGGAGCAAGACTACCAGGAGGACGTGCAAAAGGTAGTGAAGAAGAAATACAAGGTGGCGGAGATAAAGAAGTACCTTGAAGATGTTGCCACTGCTCTTGCTGGTGGCTTTAATTAGCCAAATAAACTTTGCTTTGCTTTGCCTATATATTTTTTACTTTTAAACTTTTAATTTTTTAATTTTTTTAGATATTGCTATTTTTTAAGTATAAATGGTAAGTTTCAGATACAGTTTCAATGTGGTTTTGTAAGAAATATCTTATATTTTGTTAATTTATCTTTAAGCTATGAGATATTTTCAGTTATGCTTATAAAAAGTATAATAAATTAAATATAGGATTTCCTTATATTTTGTAGTTAGTATGATATATAAAATATCTTTATTTTTGTCACATTGTAATTTTAATTTTTTATAGGAATAAAAAATAATTTTATAATAAAGAGTGTAAATTACATAGTAAATTGAAAAATACTTGCTTATATCTCCTTATTCTTATTACTTATAATATTTTTTATTGCATTTTTGAGCTCTCTGGGGTCATTTTAGTATAATAATGTATTTTAAAATATTTTTTATATTGAAAATGTTCAGGGTAAAGTGTTTCATTAATTAAAAAAGTGTCGACATCCAGGAAACAACATTAAATAAAACTGGGTTGTCACTTTACTATAGTGTTGACATTAAAAGTGTCGGCATGGCCACTGTCAATATTTTTAGTGTCAACATGGGCGCTGTTGCCCTTGAATACACTTGCATTTTTAGTTCTGGATCAAAACCCTAAAAAGTTAGCATCTCGATAGTAATCAAGATAGGAATGACCTTTACTATTCATCTTGATAATCTTGATCTGTGCCAAAGCATACACATGATGATAGATATTTTCTAAAGGTATAATTACAAATATGGACTTCTTGGACAAACTTCTGGGAGGGCAGATTGATCAAACCAAGATAACATATATGCACTTGCATCAATTGAAGATGCTTCAAGTGGGTTTAGGCTCTTCCACCATCATGTTGCAACTGAGCTAGTTATAATTCAGTGTTTGGGTTGAGAAGACAACAGTCCAGGGAAGGGACAGAAAAGGATTAGCTATACAATGATCTTAATTGAGAATAATGAGGATTCTTATACCAATGTAATAATCCATTAGGCCACCAAGGGGATGGAGCTAATGTCAGTAATCCAAATAAGGGGTGAACATATGCTGGTTAAGTCATGTGTAAGCTTGTTATCAAAACTGGATTCAATCCCTATATGGAAATGTTATATTCCACTAACTCAAGGGGATTTAGAGGTGATATGAAATTAGATCTGTCATGGGGTAACTATTGAGTACCCCTGTGTATGTTGGGATAGGATAGCAGCTGGGATATCTATTTTGGTAGCACAATGAACTGCATTAATTTTTGGTCTACATTGTGACTCAATTACTTTAGAATATATACATTCTCTTTTGAAATTCATTTTATCCCTGTTTGATATATGCTCTATTTCCACACACTATGCTGGATTATACAGTGAATCACAATGTTCTGAGTATTTGAATTTGGCTTCAAGCCGTGTTGAGAAGTGCAAAGACTTGGCTAGATTTGAATTTGAGTTCACTAAGGTCCCCTTTCTGTATATGGGGACAGGCCAATAAAAAACATGCTCAGGAATACATTACTTGATTTATTCTGATCACAAACCCATACCAGAATAGCTGCATTCCTGCCTAACTATTGACTGATCTGCCACATTAAACACTATATAATATCATATTCACAAGAAAAAATATCAAGTACATGACCTAATCTTTAGTTCATTTTAACTTTAGCTCCTTTTCCTTTGATAAAGAAAAAGAAACAAATATTCTCATTCTCAGATCATTGAGGTAAAAGTTCTTATTCATCCCTGAAGGCTAACAATTGGATATTTCAGACACAAAATCTTTTTTAAAAATATTTCCCATTGTATTGTCTTGCACTTTGTCCCTGAGACCAGAACACAACAACATGGTGCTCACTACAGGGGCTTCAGGCCCCTTGGTCACTAAGCTCTTATATACGCTCTCTGGACCTTGTCCTATGCTAACCAGCAATCTCAATTCCTATAAAGTTTCTAGTCTACCTCTTGAAGAGGACATCTCTGACCCTCCACTTACACAAATGATCATGGTGATGTCTCCTGGTTCTACTAGGCCCCTTTTTGTTCTCTCTCAGCTATAATCCTATGCTTGAAGCTGCTCAACCCTCATGTATTCTGGTAAAGTTACTATACTCTCAATCCCTGGCCTCTGCCCCAATTTTAATATGAAGATCTCTATTCATTCCTATTAGAATTCTGACTTCATGCCAGTTTTATGGAGTCCCAAGATAGCACCATTCATACTCACAATAAAAAAGGCTTGGGAAGAGAGGAGGGAATCTTAAACTTGCTATCAACATGAAAACTTTTGTGGGTCATAAGAGGGTCCCAAAACCCAGCAGGATCATGGTGAAATCTAGGAGTAGTGTACTGGCTCTTTTTCAGCCACTAAGGTGGATCCTGGGTTAAAGCTAGGGACTGATGGGTCAGGGTGACATCTTTATGGCGAGCTAACTTCAGAAAAAAAGAATTAATTTAATCTGTCAAGCATGAAAGCTCCTCCAGAGCTTCTCTTGCAGCATCTCAGCATCTGCTTCACAAACCATGACTTTGGAATGTGTTTTCTCTTCCTTGGGTGGAGAGATATAGAAGAATCTCCAAGTTCACTTTGATTAAATCTTGCCCCTTAAGTTTTTTAAACCTTTCATTGTTCTGGTGCATTCTTCCCCAGGAGTTTAACTCTGTGAAAACTTCCTTCACTGCTGTCTGTGCTTATCTTATTTTCCAACCCTTGAGTAATAGATGCTAGGAGAAATCTGCATCTTTTCAAAGCTTTTTGGAGCTCTGTGTCTTGTGAAACTCTTTATTTCACATAAGAAAGATATCCTCAGAAACCTTGTGATATAGTCAGGTGTATAATTAAGCTGCTACACTACTTTTATACAGTTTTTGCAGGCAGTGACTCTATTTCCCCCCTTAGATTGGGGTCCAATCTATCCCAGGAGGGCAAATGTTTAACTTAGATTTAATATGATCTCTCCTAGATGTCTCTCCAGCTTTAATGTTTAATCACTGATATATAGTCCTTGTTCTAAGTGTTTCCCTTCTTTATGGTTCTTTACAAAAGCCTACACTGGTCCATAAAACCTTTTTTCTACCATAGAATTAGATTTAAGCTACCTTCCTAAAATCCTAAAACATTCCTATAAACCTTTCTATATATTTCCTTGATTTTTGAGCCTTTCTATCTATTTTTTCACAAGCAAGAAGGTCACAAACATATCCAATGATTTGTCACACATGATATTAAAACACTTTTAACAAAGTCCTCATGGGGGTTCTGAAAATTAAATAGGAGGTCAATCTTTACTGCTCAAAGCTTTAAACCCTCCCTGGTTCTTTCAAATTTCCTATATGTATAAATTTTCCATTTGCTTGTAATATACCATAAGAATAACTTTCCTGGATTTTCTTCAATCTTTCTCTTGCGTTTTGCCCTTATATCCAAAATATTGGGAATTTTTCCAAAGGGGCGTCCCTCTTTTTCTCCCATAAAAACTGCCTTGAGTAAACGTTTCAGGATGCTTTCAATAATTCTCTGGGATGCTAAAAAAATAATGGAGGAGCATATTTTTGCCAATTAAAAGTATCAGGGAAATAGCAGTGTCTTCTCATTATGCCTGCCAGAGGCCAATGTCACATGGGTTTATTTTCCTATAATTAGCCCAAGTGGCTAGCCTGGGCTTTTGGCAAAAAGTAACCAAATTTACTTCCTAAACACCCCAAATCATTAATTTCAGAAGCTGCTTCTCTAAACAGCCATGTTAACAATATTTTTAGAAACCTCATAGTTGAATAGTAGCAGTAATTCCCCTTAAAGATATCCATAAGCTGTGGGCAGAGAAGCTCCAATAATTATGGTTGTGCACCTAACTGTATTATAGCCTCAGTTGATTACATTTTTAATACCAGATATTATATATATCCCAGTGCAAATATTTAACCTTGTATATTACTAACAGTTGTACCTTCTTTAATCATTCTAAAAGCATTATCAGCAAACACCAGCCATTGTAGCTGGGCAGAAAACAGACAACACCAAGTAATGTTGATCAGGAAACTAACCTTTATTCATCCAACATCATCCCAAATTTACAAAACAGCCTTCATTGTGTTCATCACAGGGCACTGGATAAACTTCCCATGAGATATATCTTATTATTATTTTCTTATCCCCTTGAATTGACGAGATAACATATTTTGTTATAAAAACTGAATACAGCTATGTTGTTGATTCCAACCATGACTGTATCTAGAACATGGTCACCCCTTATTTTATATCACAGCTACAAGGGCTATCCCCAAAATTAAGTCATTATCTTATCAATAATAACAAAGGTGCAAATAACAAGATGATAAAAATCATATCAATAATAATTCTTTTCCTTTTCTTTCACTGGACTGTTGTCTTTCTCCTAGAATAAAGAATTAAACATAGTTATTTAAGTTACAACATTTGCTTAATAAAATTTTTAATCTTGCATTTACAAGACAGCACTAAAATTTCTATGGAATGTAACTTTCTCAAACTTTATATCACATCCTTTGGCTGCTATTTTTATGGAATTAAGGGTTATAATATGCTATTTTGATGGTAGGCCACTGAAGACTGAAGGTTGGTTGTCTTCAATTATAAAAAATGCTTTCATTAGAAAAAGTGCATGGCTTGATTGATGAATAAGTTTATTTGATTGGCCATTAATTTTTGGAGGGCCAGTAGAGAATCCAGAATTGAATTGGCTATTTGGTGGTATTGAAAAGTGGGAGCCCTGCTGAACCATGGGATACTTTAGTAAAATTTCTTCTTAAAGAAAATCTAGGCTTAGGTGTATATATAGCCTGAAATAGGCTTAGATAGTTGCTTAATAACTCTTACCTGTTCAGTGAAATTATCCTTGATTATATTGAAATTGCTATTTTTGAAAATATTATTTTTAAATAAATTAATAATAATGATATAATAGTTTTCAAACCTGTTGAGATAAACGTAAAATCTCAGTCTAAAAACAAATACATCTCAGTCTAAAAAAATCAAAGTGGATCCAAATCTTTTGTAATTTAATATAAATTCCTTAATGTTTGATTTTTTTTAGACTGAGGTTTTACATTTATCTCAACAGGTTTGAAAACTACTGTACTGAATTATAGGATTTAATATCTTGATATCAATTTTATTTGAAATGGAAATAATAGTTAGATAAATTTTAGTATATTTAGTATTGTTAAAAAACTATAAGAATTGGCAAAATATCTTGATTTCCCAATGAGATTACTAGGGATCAAAATACTAGGATTGTTTTTCTAGCTTTGGAAATGGCATGACCCAACTTTGATAGGATCAATATTTTGCATTTATAAGTTTTACTTAAATGAAATATTTATTTTTTTATCCTAACAGTGTTAACTCAAAGTGATTTTACTTCATATTATATATAGTATTTTATATCTCAATAAGTCCCTGTTGCATTATCTTCATTCACTTCCTCTCAGAAAATTATTGCCCAAAAGAAATGACTTAACTATTGATTAGAAGGTGGATTTAAGACACAATCCAAAAAATTTACTGGGATCAATCCCTCAAACTCATAAGAGAATACATATCTTCCAAACTGCATGATGTACATTATTAAATGGAGAGTATGTAGTACATTAGTTAGCTTTATAAAATACTTAAGCTATATTAAATAAAGATATCAATCTCTTCTAAAACTTGCTCTTTATATTGTATTATTATATTTTAATAAAAATGTACTCAGCAGCTACATTTCATTTTTTGGTGTGTTAAGTTCATTATTTTGTTCTTGTCTTTGACTCTATGTATTTTATTTTTTATAATATACAGTTTTAATTTTATACTTTTTTGGTGCTGTTCTGGTTAACCACTTTCATCACTATTATTCAAAAACTATAAAACACCCCACTTTATTTTTTCCAGGATGGAAATGATTTATTAATCTTGGCTGCTTTGAAACAACTGTCACACTTTTTGCATTACAGTGCCGCAATTATTTGATATTATAGGACACTGGACATTTGCTTGAATACAGTCATATGTGAAGATAGGAGTAGTATTGTATCAGAAGGGCCAGGATCAAATGGAACCATGATCATTGTCCAGGAATGGATTCCAATCACACAGAAGCACTTAAAGATTAGGATAAAGGTCAACCAGATTAAGGATATAACAAAGATTATTTTTATTGTAATTGATTAATTCTTCTACCTTCTACAAGGTTAATCCCTGGGCTGCTTGCAATGTTTTCTAGGACATTCAAAAGTGCCCCTAATTCGGGTAATTATTAAATTAGGCTTGGCGCTTATTACACGTCAACCAATAGAATATCTTCATCTTCATCTTCACCCAGCACAGGTGGTTCTTGCTGGCACAGAATAATTTAGTTACTTCAGAATCACTTCCTACCTTCCTGACATACTTTAAGCTTAATGCTGAATAATGTGATCAATATGGGAACTCAAGATTATGGGGAATCAAACCTAGCGCCTCAGCACTTGATGTAACAGTAAGGCAGCGCCTTGGCGCCTGCAATCATTTTCAGTTGGCGCGGCAGCGCTTGACATAAAAGTAGTTCAGTGCTTTGGCGCTTAATTAAATTTTCAGGTGGCGCCGCAGCGCCTGTATCTTTCCAAAGTGGTGTGGCAGCAAATCATGTATTACTAAGTGCTGTGGTGGTTCTTACTATTGGCTGATTTAGGAAACAATGCAAAATCAACTGTATGGATGTAAAAGTTAGTATCCAAAAGTGAGAATCTAAAAGTGGCCAAGTCAACACTTTTTAAAGTTTCAAAATGGTTTTTTATAATAAAGTAGCTACTTTTTCTTGACTTTTTAGTTGATAGAATGAATAAAAAGTATTTTACATGGCTGTAATAAAGTTTAATTACAGATGAGTTGTTTTAATTTAATTTTGAAATTTAAAAAGTGTCAACTTGGCTACTTTTAGATTCTCACTTTTGGATTCTCACTTTTACATCCCTACAGTTGATTTTGCTACTGTTGCCCTGATTTATGGTTCAGGTCAGCAGACTACTGCTGATCCAATATGCAAATGGGTTATACTACCAATTTATGTTGTTTGGCAGCTGTAATTCATATCCACAAGCTCCATCATAAATTGGCATCATTGCTTGGTCGAAATTCCCAACAACAACTTTAAAGCATCTGATTTCTTAAGTTATATCAAGTAAAAGGCAATAAAATTATAAAAGAAATCACAGCTGGCTGTATTTAAAAGGATTTTTCTTCTCTTTGTTACAACAATAGAGAAATAACTAATCCCCACTGATAAATATAAAAAATCCCCAAATTTTTCAATTATTTTAAAATCCTGCTTGTGGGTTAAGCAAAATTTTGACCTCTCAGCTTTTCAAGGGATATGTTCAGCGCTAGGTGTATCTTTACTTTTAGACCACAAGAAATTCACATTGCATTTATATTGATTTACTTATTTTATTTATTATTTTTAAAGTTGTAGTTTATATAATAAAAATCTTTCGATCTAAAAATAAAAGTAATTGATTAATTGAAACTTAATAACTCAATAACCTTTCTAAAGTAAGTAATCAAATATCATATATTTACTCCTTCAATGTTTTATAAACAAGAATGTTTTTTTAAAAATAGTAAAGTACAGCTTAAACTTTACAAATGATTTTAAACACTTTTAATCCTGTGAATTGATAGTGGGTAGTATATTCTTAAGTGGTCTCATTGAAGAAAATATCGGATTAAAGCTTGAAAAAGGTTGATATCTCGAAAACATTATTCACTGTCTATTTGACTTTTAACAAAAAAACATTTGAAATGAAGTTTTAAGCTGTAAGTTTCATTGCAAATTGCGTTGGGTTATAAAAGATCACTGTTAAAAATTTCAATCAACTCTTAATCAAATATAAAGAGTGTCTGTTTTAATCTACGTATTTATTTTTAAATAGGTTTGTTATTTTATCATTCAAGTGACGCACATGCATTGTTTATTCGAACTTACTTGATTGATACTTCTTGTACGTGATGATAAACAGTTAAGGTTGTTTAATTATGACGTTTATTTCTCTACTTGCTATATTAGTAAAGAATAGGTATGAAAAGAAAGAGGATAATCTGTTTATCCGATACAGAACAGGTGACTAAGCATTACCAGTAAAGGGGCATTTTTATGGAGTTGTTTAAAAAATAAACTTTAAATTGTTATTTAAAGGATTGCAATAATCCAAAGAAAAAAGCGGCAATCAATAAAATAATCAACGATTTACTTAATTGCTTTAGTTGTTGTTGATGTGTCATAAGCCAAGCGTTGATCAATTGACTAAGCAGATTACCTTTACCGGCTTCAGCTGATTTCCAATGTGATATGATTTAAGGCACTCAGTGTCAATAAATTAACTAAGGAAACCGATTTTATTGGCTCTAGCTGATATTGAATTGATTTGGAAGCTTTAAATAAAAAATAAATGATGTTTGAGATTTGAAACAGCAGCTAAGCATCAATCATTATTAGTGATGAGATCAGCTTGGGTAAGAGGGACAATTGCTTCAGGTATATAGATAATTGAATCAATTGATTGATGTATTGTAATATCTACATCAGATGATCCTCATTATATCGACTGGTGATGTAATAAACTGACCTATAATAAATTTCATTTTAGATATGTACAAGTGTACTCATGTACTTTATTTATGAAAATCGTATAAAGGATAGGTCTGTTCTGGAAAATTTATCAATCAGAGGGTGAGGCAGACAGTAGTCCTAAGACCTCCGAACGGACCCAAAAACTAGCTGGAGCCTACCTCTCCTCTAGTAGGCGCCGTCAAGCGGGGTGTCCTTCCTGAACCCTTGGCTTTGCCCGAAGCAGCTGATTGGTGATAATTTGGTTGCCATACCAAATTCACACAGCTCCCTGCCGGATCCTCAACAATCGGAGATGATACTCGCTACTGCTAGCAAATGAGTTCTCTTGTTGGGGCAGACTCCTTGGGCAGGGAGCTCCCTCCTTGAGTCCTGCTTGCAGTTGGGTGGTACGCTTAAAGGGTGGGCGGCACTCAAGCCTATTCACCAGCTGCAGACCAATGAATTTGGGGGTCAGTCAAGGGGGGTTGTTTAAGGTAATTTGACTTTTAATATTGATTTTTTGATAAAACAAGAAAAGGTCTTAAACCAAAAAGGTAATATTTCTATTGGATTCTACTAACCAATCAAATAAAGGTGACTGTATACGGCTGACTCAAGAAAGGTAAACATTCAAACTTTAAAAATACCAATCCTTATATAATATAGCAAAGGGGGACTAGCACAGGCGCTAGGTAATATCTTATTTCTATCTACGCTAATAATTTATTTAATGAACTCCGCAGGCCAGGGCCTGCCAAGTCTGGTCAAATACTCAATAAACTTGTCATAGCTATTTTAACTCAGTGTTTCAAGTCTTTTTTGATATTTTAATACTGTAAATCTATTTTGGTGATTGAGTTGAAATTTTTTATTAAAGCTTCGAATAATTATGTTCGGATAACTTACCATCTTTTTGAATAGGGATGGGTTTAAATGTCGTTTTTTAAATTAGTTGGAGCTTGTTTCTAGCTTGATTTCGTTGCTTTGATTTATGAGACTTCATAAAAAACTTTATTTTAAGTTTATCCTTCTGATATCAACCCTTAATACAGTCGAGTAATATATTTTATTTTCATGGGCTGTGTAAGTTATTTTAACAACACAAATATTAAAATCTTAAAATTTATCATTGTCATAGGGCTACCTAGATGTAGAACTATTTCAGTTTTTTCTTCCACTCTATTTTTAGCTTTCAGCTGTCTATCAATTTATTTAGCAACCTGCAAAATGTAAATGTATTGCATTTTACTTTCCGTTACTTAAATATCCTTGCAGTCTATCCCCTATATATTCACACTTATTATTCCCTTAGTCATATCTCAAAAAAGTCAAGGTCTCAATATATATATTTACTGTACAATCTCAACTCTTGAAAATAGCCAGATTACTTCAACTCGCTGCTCAAAAAAACCTAAGAAGTCTTGGAAGGAGCACCCATATTTAAAATCCAGTTGAACACTACACAGCAAAAAAAAGAAATCCTTGTTAGAGCCTGTGACATCATCAAAGCAAAGGGCTTTCTTTTTGTATTACTAAATATCAAGGCTGGTTGAGCATGTGATAAGCTAATTAGGATCTTAAATTAAAAAATACGATAAGTGAACATTCAACCTTCTTATTAAACTACATTTACCTTATCTTGGGGTGTATTGGATTAATCTATTTGCATAATAAGAGCTATTAAAATCTTTGCTCTGACAATAAAAGCTGTATCTAATTCTGAAAAATCTATCTAGATAGCCTAATCAAGCTGTCTCTGTATCTAAACAAAAAGCAATTTAACTATATCTTCTAAATAATTTGGAGGTATAAAACTATATCCTGATATAGTTGATAGTAAAAGAAGGAGTATAAAAATGTAACTCTATTTTTTGATCAATAAACAGAAATAAGTGTAAAATAATTTAGGGCTTTTTCAATATTTTTTCCTAATTCTGCTATGAAAATATCTAGTATATGTGGATAGAATTAGACAGGATATAAGGTGGTCTTAGATTTGATCTTTAGATATTTTTGGGATAAATTAGCTTTTACATTGTCATAACTTTTGGTTCTGCTATCAAAACTGGCAACCCATTAATATTTTCTTTATTAACTATGTGTTTAGTCTTAGTAATTCTGAGGAATGGGTTGGTTGTATGTCAACAAGTGTTATCTACGACGTCTGGTGGTTCCTTGGTAAGGCAACAACTGGCAATGTCTAAGGGAGGCAATAATGTAAGCAGTGGCGTCTCTAAGCAGCAGCTTGCTAGGATCTTTGACAACTGATGATAATCTTTGAACTTGGATTATCTTCTACTGTGAAAATTTCTGCAGTAGGATCTTGGTATTTTTGCCTGCTTTCCATTAGTCTAATATAAGGGCTTTTATAGAGCTCATGCCCTCTTGCCAGGATAATACATCTGAAACTTTTAACTCTTGCACAGCCAGTCTTTCCATCCCCAGACTTCCAGCATCAACCCTCAGAGTCAGGCATCCATGCAATGGCATAGATTTAATTATGTAATACCCTGTACTGGGTACTATTTACTTCATTGCTATGCATGATCATTGGCATGATGGCAGTGGCGGCACCAATTGATTAATCTATTTATAGCACAAAATATTGAGGATGTTCTGAGACCTTTCACAGCAGGAATTTGCAGTAGCACTGGCGGGCTGTGAGTGCAAATTGATCCCAATTCTCATTATTCTATGAGAATCTCTTCATCTTCTTAGTGTCTCATTATTGAACCTATTTTGCTCTTAAACCAGCAGGTATCTAAAAAATTTGGTAATAACTCTGGCCAATCAGGATTTGGCCCCAATTGATGGCCTAGGATGCTCCTGGTTGGCCTTGCATCTATTGGCCTGAATCCATTTTTTCAAAGGCTTCTGAGATCAATTAGACCAGATTGCAATATATTAGAAGCTTCTTTTATTGATGACTTGGAAGGCCATCATTTTATAAAAGTTTTGACTTATCTTTTCACTAGCCATTTACTAAGTTAAGTCAAAGTTGACAGCAATTTCTTGACATATATCTACCACTATATATTGAAATTTAAAGACTAGTGATTTTATTATCACAAAGTAATAAATTTTAACTTAAAAGCCAGCTAAAAATTTAAACTTCTTAAAAATTATATTCTTCTTTCAAATAGTCAACTTTGAACAACATCAAGTTTTTATGATTTAAGTGGGACATTACTAGTTATATCTCACAGTTTAATTATCATTTATTACAGCATTTTCAAAGCTGTTGCGCTAAGAAAAATAAACTTATTGTCATGAATGACATTTCAATACTTGTATTGAAAACCCAGGAATCAAACCCCAGGCCTCAGAAAAAGCCTTGTGTTGACCAGGGTAGACAGAATACAGCCATCCTTTCAGCTGGGCCAAACCCTGGCCTGCCAGAGATGCCTTGCCCCAACCAGGAGAAACAGGAACCTGTCAGGCTATCAAATGTCAAGACTGGATATTTAAAATCAACATTAGAAACCCCAGATTCAAACCCTGACCCTCCAAGGGCTACTTGAGTCACACAAAGGGAACAGGAACCCGCCAACTTGTTGAGTTGCAGACCTGAGTTGTCAAATTACTCTGAGACCTGCCAGACCTGTAAAGATGATTCTCTAAATGGACATCAGATTGATATTGACTGCATGCCACAAAAGACTCAGACCTATTATTAAGTTGTAGCTTGCCTAAAGAAGGTTACAACAAAGCCTCCTGCCAGTCCTACCAATGATCACCAGCTAATACCAGTCTCCAGTCCAGAATGGGTAATACAAATTGACTTTTCAGGTGATGTGTTGAACATTAGCGGCATAATGAAGCATCACCCCTTCTGTTCATCAGAGAAAGTGCAATCAGGATCTGCCGCCTGCAAAACCAGAAGCCAATGTCCATGTCCTGCTAGTGAAATGTTCACGAGCCTGAAGTCCACAAAAAGCAAAGAAGCAAAACCACCTGGTATAAGAACCCCACTGGCATGGGGATGACCCCATTGTCATTTGTGATAACAAAGTTTTATGAACCTTTGGTTCAAACAAATCCTACCTTATCTAGTCTTAGTGATTTTTCATCTCAACTCCAGCCAAGTAGACAATCAGGCAACCACCCCCCTCCAGAGACCAATCTGCTGACCCATCTCAGGCACTATACCGTCCCCCTGGAGCACCCTTTGGACTTGTGCATTTTACTTAATACCCGCCCAACCCCGCCTACTTGAAGTACAACTTGGAGACCATCCTCATTGCAGATCCCTTGGCAAGGACTAGAGACACCAAATACACAGGACACAAAGGAAAGTGGTACAAGAGGCCACCAAGATTGTTCAAAGACAAGTACAATTATCTGCCTGCATACTTTGTCCCCATGACTCCGCCCTTAACCCTGCAACCCTACCACCCAATGGAACCCCCCACTGCCGCTGAGACCACATCCACTCAACTTTTCAGAGTAGTCTACATTACTTTGACTTGAATGGTAGACTCTATGGTGCCCAACTCAGGGCCCTGGTCTTTGCTTGGGCAATCCATATCCTATATTATCAAGTTAGCACCCATCCTATGATGGGTATTACCCATTAGCCCAGCTGTACTCTTTACTGAGTCAACTAATGCATCTACCTATGCCTGGCTTCCTGGCACTCATGTGTAAGTGAGAAAATCAAGATTTAAGAAAAAACTGAGATTTAAATGTAATCAACTCAGATGCAAACAACATTGAAATCAAATAATTTATATTGATTATCAATAGATTTGGGTTCACTTATATTTTATTATCTGCTGAGTTGATTTCTTTTAAATCTAAATTGTTTTTACTTAAACCTCAGTTGTTTTCACTAACAGAAGAAGTTTTTTTGCTTAGCGCTAAAGCTTTGAAATCTACTATAGCCTTTAAAGCTACAAAATTCTTATTTTAACTCATTATGAAAATCTGATGCAAATTATTATATATAGCCGCCTACAATAACTAGTATTGTGAAGCTAGAAGAAATTTCACTCAAAAGTTCAAAGCTAATTTCTGTTTGCACTTTTTTATACTATTCAAATGATTATAAACTACCTGAACTATGTATCAGGGCACTACATGCAAAATAATAAAAGATTACTTCTATAAATTTAATTTAATTACTGGCTAGAATCTATCCAACATGTAAAATCTTACCAAATAAGATGAATAAGAGCTCTATATCAGGCTTAAAGGAATATATATTCTCTTGTACTCCAACAGCCTCTATCCTGATCCTTTATACAGATTTTAGTGACTACATACTCAAGTGATCATATTCTTGGTAGTTCTTTTTCTATTCAAATTAGCTGCCCTTGATTTCTTAATAATATCAGGTCTTTTTGTGGTTTGAATTGTGGCCCAGGTGCAGCTTGTGCTCTTATTTGAGCTAACCTACAGGTTTTCTTTATGTCTTTTATTTGACCAGTTCTTTGCACCACCTAAAAGCACTGAAGAATTTTGCCATTTTTAGAAGGGCATCTGAAGCCTAGAACATTTTTCTATAATGGGAAGTCATTTAGTAGACTTGGATTTTTAGCTTTATGTTTTTTATCAATTTCCTTTGACTTAAACCATACCTCCTTGAAAAGAAACTGTGTGTTTTCAGTTCTTAAAAGCTTAAATTTGGGGATTATGCACCATCCAATTCTAAATTTTCTTGAAATTAGTCAAGGGTCCTATGCTGTACAATCCCTGATATTTTCATTTATATCACAACCAACAGTGTAAATTCTTAAAGAAAGATACTTTGGGATCAAAAGCTGTGCCTTGCCATCAGTTTAAAAAGAGAGCAAGTGTGGGGCACTGAGGGCAAAATTTATGAAGAAATTATAGGTTATTATGAGTCAACCCCAGGGTCAAGCAAGAATACTGGCTTGGATAAAACGGGTCATCCTGGGTTGCATAACCTATTTATAATCCCTATGGACCATCTTGTAGATGCCACAGGCCTAAATAATCATAATTTAAAGCATAATTCTTCAAAAGTCATGGACTAAGTAACAATTTGCTATGACTGAACTAATTATAGCTCAGTATTCAAAAAAGGATAAGATAACAGTCACAGGAAGAGGTCATAGATTTAAGATAAGAGAATAGCTTTATTGATCAATGAGAGTTACTATACAGTGAAAGAGAGCCACCAAGCCATAAGGGAGTTGCATTGGTGGTGTAACTCTAATATATTTTTGTTTTAAATAAGTTGTTTATGGTTTATGGCTAGAATTGGCGTTATCTCTTATTAGGAAGTATTTTCATGTATTTTAACACTAGCAGATTAATCTTCTATACTGTTAGATAAGCCATAGGGTAATACATTAAGCGCTCCCTTTGTTGTAAATATGTTGATATTTGTGGTGATGAACTCCATTGCAACAACCCCCTTGTCTATGTTTGCTATCCTTGATTAGAACTTTACAGTCATACCTCCCCCTTAAACCTTGACTTCAATCCTCACCAAATGCTTGGGGGTCTTTACCAAATTGCCTTTGGTCTTATCTAAAAAGTTATGGTAGATTCAGAACCTGTTAGGAAAAGCGGGATTCTTATATTCTTTTGAATGAACTCACCAACTTAATAGAGTAATTTTCATCCCAGAAGAACTTACTTTTTTATATAAAGTGATAAAAATTACTCAATTAAGTTGGTGAGTTTACACAAAAGAATTTGAAAATCCTACATTTTCTCCAACAGGTTCTGAATCTACAGTATCAGGAGCAAGGCACAATTTAAAGCTCACTGATAAGTTTTATCTTTTATCAGATATTGGAGCTGATAATAAGATCAGCACAACATTTACTTTCTTAAATAAAACTGGCATCTAAAGACTTCCTGTCAGGGATCCACTTATTGGGGAGCCTTTCTCCAATTGAATGTGGAAGGGCCCCCAAGTTAAAGTTAACTAGAGTGGAGCCTACTGGAATTCCTATCATTAGCATATTAAGAAGGTGAACAATTAATTGAAATCTTCCCAGAAAGGGTGTAAAGTGATTTAACAAGTAACAAACACTGGCATATCCCAAAACCAGCCAGGGGGCCTTGGGATGAATTATTGGGGGAAATCAAGAATTTTCAGCATAGAGAGCATGGTGGCGGCGTGGACCAAATTGATACCAAATAAAATCTTCAGATTTATCAGTGGAGGTTGGCTCAGGAGTTTCAAAGTTCATTTTATCCTGACTATATCCAATTAACACACAGAAGACCCACAAGAGAAGAATGGGCTTCATGTTGTTGGGTGAGAAACTAATTTATCTACTAATCAATTTAGAAGTTGAAAATATAGATTTATTTGAATTTGTTGAGAGGAATAAAAATTTTAGAGCAATTTTCTCAGAAGGGAATTGTCAGAGAAAACATGAAGAGATGAGGAAGGGACAAGGTGGTTACCAGGGGATCCTGCAGAAGTTGGTGAGAAGGAATTGCCTTGGAAGACTGCAGCAGGATGAAGCCTGCAATGAAAGAAAAAGTAAGATTGATTCTGACTTGTGGGCTGCAATTTGGTACCTTGATTTGAAATGGGTTGGTTTCTGGGCTTGGATGTAGATTAATTCCTTGGCTTGGTTGGTGTTTTTATCTGATTAGAAGATTAGAGCCCCTGAATTTTCATTGGATTGAAAACTGTGCTTAATTTTGTGTTGATTGGTTGGATTTAATTTAATGGCTGTTTTGGAGCTATTAATTGAAGTTCCAATGTTCTTGTTGTTTTCTTTTAAATTAGAGCTGTCCAAACCTGGATTTAAAGTAGGTTTGTATTAGGATTTTGTATTTTGCGTTTTTTTGCATTTCTAATTTGAAAGCGCCTTCATTAATTGCTTTTTAACTCAATTTTCAAACTGTTCTCATTTAAAGTTTGATCATTATTTTTGTCTTTTCTTCTGCATTTAAAAATTCACTATTTACTGGACTTGCTTTTGACATAGTGGCTATTTTTAAACTTCCTTTTTCTGTGTAAGAGAAGGAGTTCCTTACACTTCCAAAGAATGGGCATCAGCAAATACCGGAACTGTGAGAGTCATTACAATGATACAGAAACCTGAATCAGGAGGACAACATCAAATTTATCCAGATAAGCAGTTACATAGTTCATATGCACACCAAAAAACATCAAAAACTCATGAAAACCAGTAAAGACAAGGGGAAGAGAGGAAGAAACCAAAAA
>QTSX02006071.1:0-33067 GCA_014839935.2 Entomophthora muscae | reverse complement strand
CTTCAAATCTGATTCTAGTTAATTCATTTTGTCCATTGGAAATATGCAGTTTGACTTGAACTTTGCAAAGTGTCTATGAGTTCCCGCATTTTTAAAAATTCAAATAAATACTCAAAAAAATTAATTTAATTAAAAAAGGCTATCTCACAAAAGTGATTCAAAATTTGGACCAAGGATTTGACAATCCTGCATTTTCACGTTCAGGTTCTGAATTTACAGTATAAAAATCTTGTAAATTTTACAATAGTATGGTATCTAATTTAACTTCTAGTGTTGCACCTGACTGTTGTAGATCAGGGCAAATATTTAACAGTATGATTATTTTAGGGATATTAAATGGCTTTTTGTAATACTCAGGATATCTTAATTGAAGAGATGAGAGCTATCTGTGTGATTTGGTTTCAGCTTTCAGATATCTTGTATGTATAAATTGTGTACTGTAAGGACTGATTTGGGCAGAAACAATCAGCTTAATTGATTAATTCTTCATTCATAAAAAATTGGCAAATTAAACCAACAGCTATATAAGAAGGGGCTATTTGAGGAATTGTGACTATAGAAGTAAAGAACTAGAAGTCTGGATTTAAAATGAGCACACAATTGGGTCAATTAAGTGGTGAGCTATTGCTAAAAGAATGAACAATGAGATTATTGATTGACTAATTTACTGGATTTTTTAAATAATTGATAGGCTAGAATATTTAACATTTGGATGGTATTTTTTATATGGATAATCACCCAGAAATCAATCTGAAGCTTCCAGAAAACATAATTAAGGTAGTTTTTAAGGTGGTGGTATAAGCAAAATTGAGTCATCTGTAAGTAAGATGAACTCAAAATCAAAAGAGAATCAACTTGAATCAGAACAAAAATAAAAAATAATGAATTTATATGAAATCATAATAGATTTAGGTCCCCTTCTATTTTGCTCTATGCTGAGTTTTAGTTGTTTAATTTGAGTTCCTCTGGCTTACATATAGCTTAATTTTGCTTGTATCACCGCTTTGAAAACTACTGTGTTATAAAAAAGATATTAATCATATGATAATTATTTGATACAGCCTGTGAAGAATTTTTGACCAGGGATTGTGGATGTCTAATTAATTAGTAATTAATGAAAAACTAATGAGGGCCAATCAACTGCTTTCTTAGGAATTGGTGTCATTTATCACATAATTAAAAGTATAATTAGTGACCCATGACATTGTCAACAAGGATTAATCACGCCACATTGCCGCCACCCTAATAATAGAGCGCTGGGACGCCAGAAATTGTTAAAATATGCACCACAATGCCAGCATTAATTATGCTTGGCACCAGAGCGCTGCTACAGTTAACATCAAGCGCCAGGGAGCCAGCCTGATTAATTGCAAGCGCCAGAGTGCCGTAATAATTAACATCAAGTGCTGAGGCACCAGCTTCTGTGTAAAATAATGCCAAATTGTCAGGTTTGGTTCAAAATGTGTTTGACTTTAATACCAAATAGAGTCTGAATATAGAAGCTTCCATATACCAAATAAGAGTGACATCTGATGTGCTATCAGAAGGCACCCTTGTGCTAGGCGCCACAGCATTGCAGACTACAACTAAAAATGGGAAGTTGCCCCTTTTTCTGTCAGCATGGCCAAGGCTCTACAGTGTGCTGGAATGTCCTAGAAGACATTGCCAGCGACTAATGATTAATAATATGAAAATGTCCCTATATAAGGTGTTGGTAGAAAATGCCAGGGCCACAATTTTTCCTACTCATATAGGATTAAATAAATTGTTTAATAATAAGTATAATTGATCAATGTCTTCAGAATCTTCACATTCAAAGGCATACGGTGAGTGTGTGTCCCTGTCCATTAATTCTCCTGTTGAAGCTGCTGGTGTACGCCAAGTTTCAACACAGCCTGTGACAAAAAATAATATGACATTGAAAAATGAAGGCCCAAGAGTGGTAAAAGGTATTGTTCTCCACTAGAAAAGGCATAGAGCTGTTAAGGTTAGTAGCAAAATACTTTAAAGCAAACATGTTTGCAACAAGAAGATGAGTTTTAAGTCTTGAGTGAGGCCTTTAAAATATTAACTATGCACATTCTAGGCTCTGGGCCCATTTCTTACTAAAGTGGTATGAGGTTTACTTTCAGGAACATTTTCTTCATTGATTTCTCCCCATACTCAGATACCATTATCATTGTGTTCACAGCAAAAAAGTTTCCTCTGATCCCAGTTTATGAGCCCAATCATTAGGTATGTGAGGTTAGGCTGATTTACCACAAACAATCAGGCTAATCATTGCACGCAGATCATTACATTTACACACCGTACTATCACTAGGCTGATACTCTATTAAGTGTAGTAATTATATGCTGTATAATCACTAATATATTATAATGGATATGGCAGTTATACACTGTATAATTGTTATTTTATTATGATAGAGCATCAATTATAAGCCATATTATCACAGATCATCATTTCAATGTGTCTGATGTACACCGTATAATTCCTAGTTTATTATAATTGATATTATCATTATACGCATATAAACGTTAGCCAATATAGTGTTTATCATTGATTACACAGCGTGTAATCTTGAAATCATCAATTGTATATTGCTCATCTTATCCTACTGGACTTTGTATCAACTCAGTTCCACCCAGCCTGAAGGGCATATATGAGCATATCAAACAAATGGTGTACAAATGGCTAGGAAATACCAAGTTTGGATCAGTATTACACAGTGTATAATTGGTTCCTTATCAGTTCAGGCCAGCATTACACAGCAGATAATCCACAAGTTGATATCAGATTGAGTCTGTCATTAAACAGTGTATAATCCCCAACTTGAACCATCATATCTTTAAGCAGAAGGCTTGCCATCCAGAAAGGATCACTGATTAAATCCTAAAAAGGGAAAACAGGAATACCAGAATTCTACCTTCCAATGTAGGAGGACTGAACAGAGACAGTTTCTAAGCATCAACTAAATATGGCAAAGTTTCACAGTGCAATAATAGGCGTGTAAGATACAGTCAACCAATAAATGAAAGTAGGCTAGCTCAAGAAGAGCGTAGGCTGTAGCTGAAGTGTCATGTACGCCTGTCAAGGCCAGTAGCAGCACACATGCCAAGGACAGCCAATCAGGATAGGTGCAGCCAGCAAAAATAGACCTATTGCAAAGGTAGCCACTGAGAACTGTCTGAAAGGACAAGAACAAGGGTTGTTAAAGTATATATTGATATAGACACCTGAAAGGATAACAACAAGTTCTTAGTTGCACCTGGATAGATTGCAGCTGTTGGCTAGATTGTACTCCAGTTTCAAAAAACGTAATTATCTTCAAAGTTCTATTCTATTGTAGTCTGTAGTGCTCTTGCATAGGATTAGGTAGAGTACATTGGCAAGGCTAACATCTATCTATAGCTTTGAACATACCAGCAACTACCCAAGTTGCTCAACAAGGTATGCCCCTAATCTGTTATCATCTGCTCAAATATAACACTGAGAAGTGGCTTTCCTGGATTTGAAATATTGAGGTAGCCAGAAAAATCTGGTAATGCATTGCCCCAAACCCCAGTTGGATAAAGTGATAAATTAAAGTTGATTTGCCTTCATGCCAGACTCCTTTGATTAAAAAATTTGTGCAAACTAAGACCAAGATTGCCAAGCTTAGTAAATAAATTTCACAATAAGTACTCTCTAGACACCCCGCATTCACTAAAAGGCAAAAAATTGTTAGAGAAGTTAGATGAGTGCCAAATATTAAAACTGCTTTCTAGCTGCAATGCTGATATTAAAATGCTTGGTTTCTTACCCCCACTTGCTGCGGCAGGAGCATAATGTTAGCTTTATGATCCCTGTGTACATCTTATATGTGCCTCAGGCAAAATTTTTGAAGTTTGCTGTCCTTCTGAAAAAGTTTCTGGATAGATCTGCCAGAGCCTGTTCAGTTGTTCATCTCTTCAGACAATTTGGGAAAGCTCTTGAATTGTTCTCTCACACTGCGTACTTTTCTGCCAGTTCTCTACAAAAGTTGAGGGGGAATTGTACCTCTCCGGGTTGAGTCCACTATTCTGGCTGTTAATAATACAGTAATTTTCAAACCTGTTGAGATAAACAAAAAATCTCAGTCTAAAAAAAAATTGAAAATTAAGGAATTTATATTAAATTACAATGGATTTAGATCACTTTGATTTTGCTTTTAGATTGAGTTGTTTCTGTTTTTAGACTGAGTTTTTTTGTTTATCTCAACAGGTTTGAAAATTAATGTAATAATCATCTAATCCGGTATATATTTTATTCCCTATATTCTCAACCATAGGTGTTTGTTTTGATGTTTGTCTTTGCAGAATTAGGGGATGAAGTATGGGTTAGAAATATCGACAAGAGCAGAATCCAGCCCAAAAAAGCGAACCCGGTTATTTGCTTATAAGTCAACAACATAACACATACCTGATACAAGCTTTGGCAAAAAGATTTCAATGCAAGACAATGCATCATAATAGATTACGCTTTGAAAACATCAATACAGGGCTGTTCTACAAGTTACTGGGCAACAGATGGTCAAATAGTGTCTACACCCTAAATGACCCCTCACTAACATGCCCTCAGGCCATCCTTAGCAAGGGTGTTCGAAGTGAAGGCTAGGCCCCCAGGAAAGGCTTTAACCGCTAAGCAAGCCACCTGTTTTGGGTCTATTTTGTACCAGAAGTCAAAAACATCACATGAGCTCAGTTGGCCACTATGAGAAGAGCAGCCATGTAGCCTGATTAGGGATGCGATCTATATATGATCAGAATCAGCGCACCCATATCACCAAAGTACTTTCACTCCATGCAAATCAAATTATATACTTATTTCTCTTTCGATTAAGATGTTATCTTGTTCAGTCTTATTAGTAGACTCAGAGAAGAGGAAAATAAACCTCAGGTATGGCAAAGTGCAACATCATTTTGAAGTAGATTAAGATCAATCGACTCCGTGGTATGCTTTGTTGCTGCGAAAATAACTTTTTTCTAAACTGGAGCCTGCGTATCAAGTCACAGGGTGAAAGCCGACCATGTTTAATTTTTAAAGTAAACATAAATCCATTCCCTCTAAATTTCTAACGCTTGATAATTATTTTGAGTTCCATCAGTCGCTCTGGCATGCTTCTAGAAGGGATTTGCACCGTTGAGGGCGGACTCGCGTGGCGTGAACATTAAAGGTTGGTTTGCGGTCTAGATTTTCCTGCTTGGAGAACACCGGGGAATCCAGGCACTGCTGGGATCCACAGGTTCTATTGAATCGGGCAGCGCAGGATGCGCATTGCAGAAATAAAACATGGCAGAGAATGTTCCGGCAGTTGGTGTAATGGTCGGTGGGGCCCCCACATTGGAAGCAGTGAGAAATGATTTCATCGGTGATGGGCTCTCCAAGCTTCTTATCAAAAGTAAAGTTCTTCCCTTTGAACAACGATGTAAATGATTTTGGCTTATCCGGCAAATCTTCCTTGTCGCTGGCCTCTTTGGCGGATCGGATAAAGTTCCCGTATGCTGTGATGCCCCCCTTCAACATCTTCACGTCGGCGAAGCCTTTAGATTTGAGGATGGCGCCTGCTTTCGAGCAGCGGATTCCCCCGGTGCAATACATGAAAATTTCTTTATTTTCTTGCCCCTTTGTGTCCTTGATCAATTGATTCATGCCCTCTTTGAAAGTATCGACATCTGGAAGAATTGCTCCCTCAAAGTGTCCTATGGCGCTGGTAATGGTTTTAGTATACTTATTGAACGTCAATGATTCTATTAGTAAGTAAGCTCTTTAGAAAAATTTTAATGACTACAAAAATGCCACCAATAAAAATATAAGTTACACATGAATAATCCTCGGAGCGTGAGAGCAGCCCTTTCTAAGGCGGCTTTCATTCTTATTTATAAAAAAGAGAGTATAAAAACAAGTTATGATACAGGCGTAGAAAGCCTAATACGCTCCTGACTTAAGTCATGAAGCTAAAAACAAAAAATAGAGGATAAACAACTGGATCATACTTACTGCTCATATTGATTGCGGACATCAAATAGAAGGGGTGTCTTCCCTGAAGTCTTTAATTCGGTAAGTCTACTATGCCATTCTTCTGCAGAAAGATATGTGGGCTGGTTGGAAGGGTCGTATTCTCCCTCAGGGATATCTGATGACACTATCTATACACGAGTTAATTAATAAGGTATGCTGGAAAGGGATATATAAAGTCAGGCTGTAATGGCAAAATAACGGCCATAAAAGACTAGGGGATTCGGTATGCATACTTTTTACTCTACACGACAAAAATATTTACTTTAGCCAGAGCGTCGTTAAAGAATGAATTAAATGTAAATTAGAATGGCAACTTTAAACTCCTAACATGCTGCGAAAATAAGGCTTTTCCTGATGGAAGTAAGGTTTACCTTGCGTAAAGCTGGAACCTAAACCTTGACGATCAAGCTATAAATTAAATCTTAAATAATATAAAATAAGATCATCGTAATACTGATGTTTAAATAATATTGAAGACACAATTGAGTTATTTCAGGGCTCAAAGTCACATGTGGCAAATTCAAAGTAGATCACTTCTAATAACTGATGCATAGTTTTGAATTTTAGTATTGATGCTGCTGTTGGCTTAGCAGGTGTCATAGAGTATCAAGAGGGCTATTCTATTCGCCAGCATGTATTTCGTTATTAAGTAGGCATACCTTTTAATAGTCGACGATAAAAATTTAATGTTTCGCTTTTCAGCAAACTTTGCTTTTAGATTGGTTTTTATCAAAAAGTAGTTAATATCAAGTAACAAATTAAATTAAAAAAGTCACGAATACAAGGCTCAAAGCTTGCTTTCCAATATAAAGAATCTATAAGTAATAGGGTAACCTTTCGTCAGTCTAAAACGATGACGCTAATCTGAAATTCAAAAGGAAATTTATAAGCTTGGCAAACAAATTGATGGAAATTAGGACAGGAAAAATGGTTTGAAAGTCTTTTAAAGCAAGATGTAAATAGGGTACCTCTTTACGAATCTTTACATTCAACTTCTTGAACGCCTTCTTGTGGAAAGTCGAAAAGTTGAACTCGATGGTAGGAGCGAATGGAAGGGGGAACTTTAAGGAAGTGTTTGGCTCGGTACTGTTGAAATACTTTTCAACCTCTTCTAGCCGATCAACAGGGCACGAAAACTGAGCATTGATGCCCTCCGTGGCTAAATAAATCCTTCCAACAACCTCAAATTTTTCCAAATCTTTTAACAACCTTTGGCGTAGATGTACCAGCTCATCTTCCCCTAGCTTTTGGAACTGGTAGAAGGCCAAAGAAAGATATTCCCTATCAAGGACCAGGGGTGCTTGGACACCTGTCTTCGGCTGACTATGAACCTTCTCTTGAAAACCAGAGAGGGCGGTTGAAAAATATTTATGGGGTTGAGTTTTTGATTTGAAAATGCTGGTTGTAAATTTTAGCAGCCCCATGAGAGCATTAAACTCATTTGTCAGCCCCAAACTATTCCTTGAGCTCCTATAATAAGGGACCCTTTTAAAAGTTGCAGCTAAATTTCTCTATCAAGTTAATCAAAACAGGCTCGGTTTAAATCTATACCTACCATGCTGTGTAGCAGTACTCTTTTAAAGGGGCCTGCTATCAAATTTTAAGCAAAATTTAATCTCCTCGCTGGACCCCTGCCAAGTTTGACTCTCGCTAGAGTTGGATTTTTGCCACCAAATTGTTTCTCACGCCCACTCACCACCTTAGCCAATTTAATTAATATCAAGGCACCCACCTCAGTTCCGACAATATCTTTTTCAACAAATTGTAGGATTCCAGTGCTTTTTGAGGTGTAAATAAAAAATATTTCCATGAAAAATAAGGATCCAACTTAATTTCACTATTGGTACAAACGTACAAATTTCTGAACCTGATTCCATAACCCTTTCCTTTCTACGCTTTTTAGATCAAGAGTCGATGAACAATTGAAGCCGTACTAATACTGAGCTTGATAATGTAAATACAAGGTACACACTTAGGGCTGCGGCAGCCTAAAAGGGACAATTACAGCATTTGCCGTAATTGTCCCATCCTCCCTTCCCCATAATCTTCTTTCAGATTCTCCCAGTGTAGGAGAATCTGAAATTACTAAAAAAGGTATTGTAAGGCTTTTTGCTTTCTGGATTTGAGTTATTTTTAATATATGGGTCATTATTTTAGAGATTAGGCCATTTTCTAATGCACATGCTGCTCAAGTCGCAGCATAACACAGTTCGATTTTGAAAAAGTAACTAATTACACAATTTATATTTAAAACATTAATAACTCAATGAAAAATTAATATTTTTTCACACTGTAAACTATCAAAATGAAGCTAAGAATCTTATCTTTCTATTGGTGTAAAAATTTTAATATGTATACTATGCTCAATATTAAAGCAAAAGTAATTTAAAAGAGCATAATCCAGATTTTATTATATGATTATATCTAATGATATAAAGTAGATCACTTCAAAGCTAATAAATACTCTTTTTTGAATACACAACAGATGTTTTTTATTTGACGAAATTAAAGATAAGATTGAGAGCTTTATTTTCGCATTTTATTTTATTTAAAAAGCTCAATTCTCTAGGATTTTATGATAGTTTGAAGTTAGGATGTTTTTATCACTGTTTAGATTGATTTTAAGGTTCAAGTGAGCTTCGAACCTCAAATTGAGCATTCATTAAATGGAATTCTTTAATATTTTATCATTTTAAAAATATGCGGAAGAGTTACAATTAACTGAATACATCATTTTAATTGATTTGCATTGATTACAAAGAGGATATGATGTAATAATAATGCTTAGCTGCTTCACATATATCACTTGTGCATGAAAACTGGGTATTTAATTAATTTCTGCAAACATAAATTCAAGTTCAAACTATAATAAAAGCTATCACACCATTTCTTTCAGAATGGTGTCATTTAGCTTGGTATATAAGAGCTAAAGTACCACAAAGCTTCTAATCCAAATAACCCAATTCAAAGACCACATTCTGATCATAACTACTCCATCATTAAGGCACACATCAAAGATCTGACCTAATTACAGATTCAAAATACTACCATGTCCTCAGTTAAATTTACTTCTTCCATGCTACCCTTTTTTTCCTTGGGAGCTTCAACAAAAAGAGAGAGAATTGCAATGTTAAAAAAGGCATTCCTCTTTATTGCTGGTGATGATCTTGATAATTTCATCAAGCACTTCCTTACTCAAACTGAATTTGGGAAAGCTCAGTTCCTGCCAACTATTCAAAATCAAAAAGGCAATGAGTTCATTGAAAACTTAAAGGATCTCATGAAATCTTCTCCCCAAAAACATCTCCCAGCCTTGCGATCTCTGGTTACTTCCAGTTACTCTTTAAAAGAGCTTAATGATATGGGGTTTAATATAACCAAAAGTGAGTTTGAATACTCAAGAAAAATAAATAAAAATAAAAATGTAAGCTTAAACAAAAAAAGCCAAAAAAATAATAACTATTCATTAAAAAAAAGAAATAACTAAAAAAATAATTAAAAAATTGCTGGAAAATTCTTTTGAAACAAGCCAGTTTACAAAAAAAGTGCCTGAAAAAATTTATAAAGATATAGAAAAAGAGATGAGTAATTACTCAACTGAAATTAAATACTCTCTACTTAAAACAAAAAAAGAAATATATGAAAATATGAAAATAAAAAATGAAATTTCAGTTTCAATTTCTACTTACTATAAATTAATCCCTAAAAATATAATAAAAAGTAAAAAACAAACTGATATGTGCAATATTTGTAATTTAAAAAATTCACTAGAAAAAAAGAAGGAAGAATGTGAAAGTAAAAACTTACCATTACCAGAATCTATAGACAATGACTTAAAGACTATTAATCAGCACCAAGACTTTTATGTTCATCAAAATTGTGAATATAAAAAAGATATTAATGAACTAGATGATGAGTCTTGTGTTGTAGTTATAGATTATAAAGAAAACTTAAAGGTTGGAGGTGGTCCAATTGAGACCAATAATTGTTTTTATTCAAAAAAACCAATCTCATTATTAGGGTTTGCATTAGTTTTTAAAGAAAACAATAAAATTAAATATGAATATCATGATTTTTTGTCTCAAATATTATCACATGATTCTTTATTTTCAGGTGAATGTCTAATAAGTCTTCTTAAATTAGATAGATTTAAAAAAATAAAAAATATAAAAGTATGGACAGATAATGGAAATCATTTTAGATCATATGAATTTTTATATTACTTATTTAAAGAGGCACCTAAATATATTAAGGGTTCCATAAAATATAACCGTTTTGTTGAATGCCATGGAAAAAGCATTGTTGATGGTCACTTTGGTGTAATATCAAAAATTTTAAAGGAAAAAGAAAATGTACTTTATATTAACAACATTAATGATCTAAAAAATATTTGTGAGAAAGAAGAAAGAAGAAAAGAATTATACAATTCATCTTTAACTGGTTCAATTGTTTCCCAAAAAGCATTTTTTTATATTTATGAAAGGAAATTTAGGCCTATAAAAAGAGAGCTTGAAGTTAAAAATCTGCGCATTAATCTTTCATATTTGATGAAAGATGGGAAGTTATATACTTCACCTTTAACATTTGAAAGCTTCTCAGAATATTCTGAGATATTTTATCATTTGAAATCACGTGATGATACCAGAGAAACAAAAATATCAGAAGATGCTAGTAGTGTATTGGGGCAAGTTCATGAAGTAGGGCAGCTTACTAGAGGGTGTATTTTAAATAGAGTTATCAGTCTTTCAAAAACAACAACCTTTTTTTCTGAAACAAACTAAGAATATTTATGATGAGCCAAAGATAGGGTAATAGCATTTATAGCTTTGGGGCTGCTATTACTCTCCCATGCAACTCATCATAAATATTTTTGGTTTGTAGTAGCACTTAAGATATTTTCAGTAGTACTATAAGTTGCAATTTTCAATTATAAAATCAATGAATTATTTTTTAAAAAATCACCCAAGCCCAAGATCAATTAAATATTTGGGATTGATTGTATTTTACTCTTTCTGAATAATTTGAATATGAATAATGTGATTAAGTTATAAAATAACCAATCTGGCGCCTAGGCATAACAAGAAAAATAATGTCCCATATATTTATAATAAATTTTATTTTCTAAAAATCCTTTAATTTCAAATTTGACTATTTTAATTTTTAAATAATAGAGAGTAAAAATATCTTTTTTATGTTAAAATAAAAAAATCCAAAATAACACACCCACAGAAGGGTGTAGAAGGAAACGATTCCAAGAGAATCTTCTCAAAGAAGATTTTCTGGAAATTGTTTCCAGATTTCGGACGGGTGCTCCTTTTAAGAAAATGTGCCACCCGTCCAAAATCCAACACAGCCCTATACACACTTATTAACCCATATTTCTGAACCATTTCTAAATACCTAACAAACCTTTGAATTTGTATAGCCCTTTATATAAAAAACTTATCATTGCAATAAAAAGACTCTGAAAATTTATTTAAAATTTTCAAAGTTTAATAAACCTAACCATGAAACTGATAATTGTGAAAAACCTATCATACTTATCAGCTTGGGTATTATGGATATAGCTCATTTTATTCCTTAACCTTTGCCAAGATTTTGGGATATTGACTAACTAATACATCCATTTAACAATCACAGGCACACAGCCCTGGGGATAGATTCAAAATACAGTAGTTTTAAAAGCTACGACACCAAGCAAAAATACTTCAGATTTAAACAAAATGGACTCAGATTTGAGCAAATTCCAACCATCAGTGGAAAATACACACTCTGGTAACAGGGGTTTTGGGTGTTAATAGACAAAATCCGTCAATATAGTAACAAAGTGCTCACATCTCAAACAAAAATATCCAGAATACAAACCAAAATACATGGATTCACAAACAGAATGGTTTGAATTGACCTTTGGTGGATATATGTTTACTATGGAAACTGGTGACAAAATACACTCAAGCGCAGTGAGTCAAAACTCAAACCAAAACAAAACACAATAGCAACTCAGCATGTAAACAAAATCACTTGATTGTTGTGTACAATCAATTGCAAACAAGAGGTATACCAAGATATATAAAATAAGGCACATAATCTAAAACATAAATTATATAAACTTTGTTCTGCATGTTTAAATATGGCTTAAAATCTAGGAAAAAAGGAGGAAATCATTTTTGGTATTATAAAAGGGTGTTGTAAACCCAAAAACAACTAATCAAGAAATAAAAAACCATAATTGGGATATTGGGTGGGGAAACTTTAAGTAAATATCCATATACAGACAAAAGCAAAAATTAAAATTAGGGAGTAGCTTAATTGAAATTTATTTAGTATTTTATTAAATTTTGAAATGGAAGGAACATAACAACAGAGTAACAATGAACCCAATGTGCACTGCAGTTGCCCCTGCGGGTCAAAGAACAGAGTTAGTGTAACACAAGTGCCTACTCAGGAAGGAGACAGAGAGGAGATCAACAGTGAGGTTGTACTGACACAACCAGGTCAAGGAGCACAAGCTGCTAGGGTGCAGAGCATCAACCCTTGGGTCCCCAAGCTGACCCAGAAGCCCACCAAGGTCACCACTACCAAAACAATTAGAAACAAGGAGGTAGAACTTACTTTGTTTGTGTTTGACGCTGTGTACTTCCAAGAAGCAGTTCCAGAAGCCATGATGAAGAAGGTGAAGCCTGTTCTTGACACCAGCTATGAGCCCTATTTCAGTGGTGGCAACCAGGAAGACAACAACAAGCCTGAGTTTTATAGAACTGTGGAAGGAAAGCTGGTGTTAAAGAAGGTTGCAGACTTCTACAATAAGGTGCCCATGCCTTGCATGCCAGTCATCAATCAGAATCCTGGTATAAGAGAGGGGGCTATAATAACAAAGTCCGGCTCCCATCCTGGTAGAACCATCCACCAGGATGCCATCCAGTGTAGGACTGGAATGGCTGCCCTAAGAGGCCTCCCAAAAGAGGCAGGCCAAGAGAAGGGAGGGAAATAGGCGTCTAAGCCCATAAAAAGGAAACAGTAAGCAACCACAGAGAACAATCCCAGATAGGAGGGGAATCTGGATCCATAGGAGGAAGTTGATGCCAGGAGGAGAGAGAGTGATTTGGAACTGACATAAGCTTGGTGTCATTTGGGTCTGGGAAAGGGGGTTCATCAGTGCCTGGCTTCTGAAAGGGTGGGAGGTCCTTGGGATAAAGACCTACCCAAGCCAAATTAACAAGTGTGTTAAGAATGATGGGAACCTGGGTCAAATGAAAGGGGGGATTTGAGAGCAGGCCATAATTGGGAACAGAATGCTGTGCAGCCAATGAGAGTCCATTCCAAATTCCTGGGGTTGTGGTCCATAACAACACAAAGATGGGTACCATGGTCACCATAAGTGACTTAAGTAAAGGAGACAACATTTTGCAGAAGGAGTTTTAACAAAACCCTCTGGATAGACAGGCTGCAGTAACTAGGGTGTTTTCAAGGATTTGAACCAAGTTTGGATCTTCTTGGATTAGATCTCAACAAAAAACACAGGCAGACATGGAGCTGGGCAGGCAAACAGCAGGGCAGGAGGACCAAAGAAAAGCGGGAGAAGGGAACAACAGCAGAAGTCAGGAAATTAATATCTGTTATCTAATAAAACTACAAAATACAAGTAAACTTGCAAAATCATGAGTTTTATTCAATAATCAGAATAGATAAGTAAGGGACCTGATGGCCCTTGCTTCCATTATATGCATGGCAGAGGTAATGATACCAGGGCATTATAGGAGGGTGCTTCAGAAAGCAACAAAGATTGAACCAGTTAGAAGTGCCAACCTAATCTACCCATGGCCTGGGCCCAAGAAATAGGAGCTGTCGTGAATGCTGCTGTTTACACTGTTTCAATTTTTCCTTTGATGGGTTATTTTGAGGACAAATTGCTTGCTTTTGCTTTTGCCCCTCAAAATGAGTTGATGATCAATTCAGGAAATACAATTGTTTGGTTTCCTGATTCTGCGCAACTCATTTGCCCCACTCATGCTTGTGGCAAGTGATCCTACTGTCCTGGTACTGTTTTGTGATATTGCTAACCACTATATATTATATTTCATTTTCACTTATAAAAATTAAGTTCTATTCACATTTATGTCTTTGTGTTTCCAAGTACTTCAGCACCTCTCTCTAACCACAACTAGTAGAGATTTATCATTCAGGGCCACAAGGTAATCCAATAACCTTCCTGTAAAGTTCTGAGGCCCACCATTAGCTCTGGACATGGATATATTTCCCAGACCATCAAAAAAGGTGGGCCGCATGCAGGCAAAGCCTCTTCAAAACCTGGAGGACCTGGCCTACACTTTGGACAAACGTTTTGTACTGGCCTTCACAGCTGAAACCCCTTTACCTTCTCTGGAGTTCCCTTTAACTGCAGAGGAGACTTTGATCCAGCTGGATTGTTTGCTTTCTTGGTGTTGTCCTGCCTTAAAACAATTGGCAGGACAACAAGAAAACACATCCACATTGTACAGGGCTTGGCTAACCCGCGGCCTGGGAAAATTGGGGATAAAATTTCTACAATCAGCAGAATCCTGGTCAAGCAATTCCTCTAGCCTGGGAGTTCCTTGGACCAAAGCAATTGGTTTTGGGGCCATTTCAGTGGTGACATCAAAGGCAGGCAATAGGGGTAATGTGCACCCCGAGTCCCCAGAATGCACCTAGACAACCAGGTGGCTGTTCCTTACACCTGGGTCTACTGCTCCTATTTTCTCAGGCCCAGACCATGGGAAGATTAGGCCGTTACTTTTAACTGGCTCCCCTTTTGTTGCTTTCCAAAAACCCCCTCTTATAACACCCAGTACTATCACCCCCTATGCATATAATGGAAGCAAGGGCTGTCAGGTCCCTTGCTTACCAATTCTAATTACTAAATAAAACACATGATTTTGCAAATTTATTTGTATTTTTAAAAAGTTTTATTAGGTAACAAAGAATTGTCCTGACTCCTGTCATTGTCCCTCCTCCCGCTTTCCTCTGGTCTGCCTGCCCTACTGTCCAACAGCCCAGCTGCCTGTCTGCCCGTATTTTTTGTTGAGATTTGACCTAAGAGGATCTGAGCTTGGTTCAAACCCTTGGAATTGCCCTAGCACTTGCAGACCGCCTGTCCAGAAGTTTTGGTTAAAAACCTTGTCTGCAACAATGTTGTCTCCTTTGTATAAGGTATTCATGGTGATTATGGTACACATCTTCCTTTTGTCCTGGACCATAACCCCAGGTATTTGGAATAGACTTTTCTTGGTTGCCCAAAATTCTATTCCCAACCCTTGTCTGCTCTCCAATGTTTTATGTCATTTAACCCAGATCCCCATCATCTTTACTACACTTGTCCAGTTATCCTGGTCAGGTCCTTATCCTGAGGACATTTCATCCTTTCCAGAATCAGAGACTGATGAATCCCCTTCCTTGGACTTGCACAACATCAAATTTACAGCAGTCTCAAGTCAATCCCTCCCCTCCCCAAACCAAGTTTCCACTGTGGATCCAGATATCCCTCCCACCCGGGATTGTTTCTGTGGTTGCTTATTGATGCTTTGGTTATGGCCTTAGACACCTATTTTCATCCTTTTTCTTGGCCAACCTCTTTTTGGAGGCCTCTTCAAGCGGCCATTCCAGTCCTGCACTAGATGGCATCCTGGTGATTGGTCCCACCAGAATGAGAGCTGGACTTTGTTAGTCTAGCCCCCTCTCTTACAATTCCCTGCCAACTAACCAAGACTTAGTATGAATCTAATCCTAAAGTTAGGATTACCCATTGTGTTTTGTGCTGCACCTCAGAACACAACAAAAATAGTGCTCACTACAGGGGCTGTAAGCCCCTTGGTTATCCCTTTTACCACCACATTTTCAGGACCATTGTCTCCTCCTATACAAGAGCTGTCTTCACCTGAAATCACCAGTCCTCCTATTGAGGAGGACATCTCAGACCTGCCTATTTTCCCCACTGTACTGAACCTAGGAAATGGTCCCTGTCTAGTAGCATATCTCATGGGTACCCCCAACCTAGAACAAATCATGGCTATTGCCCTTAGAATAGCCCACAATAAGGCCAACCCTTGCCTTCATTTACAGTCCAATTGAACAGAATACTACAAGTTGATTGTTTTCCCACAGTTTCCACAATATCTCCTTGCAGCGGCTGGTTCTGCTGAACATCTATTGTCATCCTTTGTGCAGCCTGCCTTAGCCCATCACCAAATGGTGTTGGGGTTTCACATCCAAGAGATTTTGTCTCTTCAAGCCACTGTCACTAATAACTGGGATCATTTTGCTGCTTAACAGAAGTGGATTCACTCCCTGTTTTCCTTGGTATCTGACAACCAACACAACTCTATTACCTTTCAGGCTTTATTGGTTACTTTCATAGAGAAAATGTGCCAGTCCATCCCTGAGTATATCAGTAATGCCTACATGAGTTTTACCAGTTAGAACAGCCTGGGCAAACTCAAGTAGACTCCACCCTGAATGCCTACCTCTCTGACTTTGAACAACTTGTGCAACAGCTCAATGTGTTTATTGCTTACTCCTTTGACCAGTTGCAGCAAGTAGCATTCCATGCTGCAACAGGCCTCTGCAATCTCAATAAAGAGTTTGATCAAGAGAGGGCTACTGCATCTGCCATCATTGACAAGCTTCAAGCTAAAGTAAATGAGTTATCTACGCCCAAGACAGATGTTCCTCCTTCTCCCCCATCTGAGGACCTGATGGATAGAGAACAGAAAATATGGGACGCTATTTAAGAGCTATGTGTGTCCACTTGTAGTCAAGGACGCCTAGCAGACCCACCACAGCTAGACCCTCAGGTGCTTGCTTTGAAAACTCAAGTTGCTGAGCTACAGCAAGAAGTTGCTGCTCTACGCAAGATTGTGGCAACTACCGCTAGCCCAGTTGAGGTCATCAACAGAGATGGCTGCTGCTCTAGACTACCAGGGAGCCCCCAAATCCAATGCACTAGAGATTTGATTGCTCTAACCAATGAAGTAGACCATCTGAAGCAGGATCATCTCATTATGGACAGTGATGTTCAAGAAATAAATGAGTTAATTGACTCTGTAAATAACAGGTTTGCCCCTTGCCTCTCAGTGGGACCTTCTCTGACCTCCTAGTTGGCTGAGCTTTCTACTGTGGTAACCACACATGATCAACACTTAGATGTTACCAAAAAAACAGACTGACCTGGCCAACAATGGGGGTGCCCGCGCCTCTGAGACCTTGACCACTCTTGAAGAGAGTGTCTGCCAGTTATGAGTGCAACAGCCCCCTTCTGAATCTGAAGCTGAAGCTGAATTCTCTCCGGGTATAAATGTGCTTGATAGTAATAATGATGGCCCTACTCCCAAAGCACACTTCAAACTTAACTTCAAAAAAGTCTTTGACCCTAAAACATCTACCATTGCAGCATTCCTGGCTATCTACAAAACTTTCATTAAAAGAGCCTCTGACAAGGTTAAGAAGGAGCACATTCTAACCTGCCTGCACCCAACCTTTCAGGAGGTGGTAGTACTGGAACTGCCCACCATTGAGACTTGGGATAAGATGAAGCAGCTTCTGATTGATGAGTTTGGTGGCAACCTTAGTTTGGAAGTGAAAAAGGACGCTTTTATGCACATTGCCTTTAAACCCAAGTATACTCTGGCTGAATTTGCAGACAGATTCTATATGGAGGTACAGCAATTGATAACTAGTAGACATTTGAAAGCACATGAGGCTTACATGACTTGCGCTCAAGCTCTTAAAGTTAACCAACTTCTGTACCTCTATTTCAAAGCTCACAAAGCCATTCTCTCTTCTATGAAGAGCATAAAGACGTTGTTGCAGGATATGCACTTGATCCACTCTGGAGCTGTTGTATGTGAGAATCAAGCTGCCTCTAACTCTAGTTCTTCTTCCTGTGGCCCACACATCCTAACTATGAGCTCCCAGAACCCTCCTAGGCGTCAAGGTTGCCATAACTGTGGCCAGATAGGTCACTACTCTTGAATCTGTACCAATCCTTGAGTTGAAGGTGCCAATACCAAGGATCAGGCGGTAAAAGAACAGTCAACCTAGAGGCAGAGACACTCTTGGTTGACAGTCCTTCCCATTCTCCTCTGATTCCCCCATCTGTAGCAGACTCTGAGCCCACCAACACCAAAGCTCCTCCCATTATGTTACTATTCCATGATATTTCTGACAGCTCTGACATGGATGACTCAGACATTGATGATTCTGATGCATACAGCTACTCAGTTCTAGCCATTCCCAAAACCATTGCAGTCCCTTACAAGCTACGCTCTGGAAAAACTACAATAGCTGACAAGCCTTTTACTGAAGCCAAAAAGGTTGTCTCCTGTCCATACCTCACTCAAGCTAAAGGGTCCCTTGTGCTTGTAGAGTCATCCAAAGAAGCTGCTGAGGCTGTATTCAAGAATTTTTAAGTCTTGCTTCCTCTACAGACTATCTAAAAGGAGTTTCCTGGTTTAAGATGCATGATTAAGAAGTGGGACAAGGAGATAGCAGAAGCTCAGGATATCCTGGCCGTCCTCCCACCCTTTGTTTGTATCACTACTCATCTAGGGATATCCATCCAAAAGGTGAAGATCAAGGCTGTCTTGGACACTGGATCTCCTGTTAATATTGTCTCCTCAAAGCTTGTCAAGAAGCTTAAACTTTCCCCCTGACCTTAACTATCACCAGTCTTATGGGACAGCTGAGTTGTCCATGACTTGTGCTATAGGGGCCTATTCTTCCCGTCCTATGCAGTTTGGCAAGCTACTCTTAGCCACGCCTGCTGTAGTCCTGGAGAATGAGAGTTACAATCTCCTAGTTGGTACCCAATTCCTCAGGGAGTACAATGGGATCATCAACTTAAAGGATGGCTAGCTCTCTATCTTAGGGTATGAGGTCCCCCAATCTTTGAAGAGCCAGTTAAAGTCCCCAGAAAACGCCTCAAGATATGTGCTTTAGAGTACCCTACTGGTGTCTCCACTCTAAAGTACTGTACCCACTCATCCAACATGAAGTGCCCTCCTATGGCCTGCCCTGCGTCTGAAGGGATTCCACTGATAGCGACTTCTGCTGTGACCATTCCCCCTGGCTCTCAAGCCATCTTAGACTCTCAGATATCATACAAGTTCCCTGAACACACATTCTTAGAGTTGTACTCTCCTCCCTTGCTAGGTTGCAACAAACCTTACCTATGCCCAGGGATTTTGGATTTCTCTCACAAAGATCCTGTCCAGTTTTTGATAGCTAACTTAAATACTCTCCACATAAATGTGTCTAGAGGCCAGGTTGTTGTGACAGAAATCACAGGATAATAAGAGGCAGTCTCCATGTGGTGGGGAATCACCCACCAAATCCACATAGAGTTATTGATTAACCACCAACGCAGCTTCAGATACCATTTTGTAAAAATTTTAAATGAGATACTAGGGTTAAGTAAAATAATTAACCCCAACCAGAAAATCTCTAGATAAATGTCCTGCAAGAGAATCAGAGTGCCTTAAGCATAAAATTCAGGACATTGAGATAACACATTAGTTTCATCTTTGACAGGAGTAGGAGCAGCTCTGAGATTGACAGGCATTGAATAAACATTTGGCGGTGACAACAACAAAGTATCAACAGCAGGCCCCCATCTTCCTGTAATAATCTGGCTAATGATTAAATTGTAGGGAATATAACGTAACAATTCAACTACATGATGCATTTTCAAAAGTAAAGTTAGACCAGGGAATATGTGATTTTTATTGAATAAATTTTGGGAGGACTCAACTCTTAAGAGTTGAAACAGTGAAGATTATTAAATATATATCAAAAATTGACTAAGCAATACCACCTGGATCCTGGGCTCCTATTCCTTCCACATTGTCAATTTAGTGTCTAGTCCAGGTTTCAAAGAACCCTTGAGTGACCAACTTCTGATGACCATGCTGATAAATAAGTTCATATTGGGTGACCTTTAAATTATGTTAGTTTATCAATGTCAACTTACAGGGGGATCAAATTTGACTGGCAAACTGGAGCAGCTGCAACCCATTTTCAATCAACCGTTTGATTCAAATATGTTAAATCAGCCGGTTTTGTTAAAGGGTTTCTGGCTTTCTGAGATTTTTTGCTTGGCCAAATAATTACTGGCATTATGGAACTTACTGTGACAGTTGTTGGCTATGACAAGTTACTAAATGATCCTGATGTGCTATCTCTACATCCCTTTGATACCTTCCAGAACTTCAACTTACCTGAAGACAAGCCACAAGCCCGATTATTGTTCATTGATCAAGACTTCCCACAGCTATCCTTGGTTCAACAGAAAGAAGTGCTCAACCTAATGGATCAGTTTTTGGATATCTTTGCTAAGGATAACACGGATTCTGGTTTAGTCAAAGGCGTCATTCACCAGATTGATACTAGTGATTCTTCCCCCTTTCACGCTAAACCCTACCACCGCAGTTGAGTAGAGGATGCTCAGGTGTCTAAAGAGCTCAAGCAACTTCTAGACGCTGGGTTACTTGCTCCTTCCCAAAGTCCATAAGCCACCTCTTTGCTCATACTGAAGAAGAAGGATGGAGGTCACCACATTATGATGGACTATTGCTGGTTAAATTTCTTAACCAAGAGGGATTCTTACCCCTTGCTGTGTATCAATGATCCTCTCTGCTGCCTTGGAGGCTCCAAGTTCTTTTCAGCTATGGAGTTGGAATCTGGTTGCTGGCCAGTTGACCTCTCACCAGAAGATAGACAAAAAGCTGTGCTTATCACTTATGAAGGGCTGTTTGAGCCTACATGTATGCCTCAGGGACTATGCAATGCCCCTGCTACCTTTCAACAGGCCATGGACTCCATTCTTTGTGATCTGAAGCTCTCATGTGTCCTGGTGTACTTGGATGATATAACAGTCTTCAGCGCTACCTTTACTGATCACCTGGCTCATCTCAAAGAAGTGTTCCTAAAAATTTGAGAGGCTGGCCTCAAATTAAAACCGTCAAAGTGTGCTTTCTTCAAGGAATGTTTTGAATTCTTGGGCCATAAGGTGACCCAGACTGGGATTTGCCCAATGACCAAAAAAGTTGAGGCCATTGAAAAAATGCTTCCACCCACCAACCTGCGTGAAGTACAAGTCTTTCCGGGCATGATGGGTTATTACAGACAGTTTATCCCTGACTTTGCTGACACTAGTGAGCCAGTGGTTCAGCTGTTATGCAATGCCCCCTTTAAATGAACCGCCAGTCAAAAAAAAGGCCTTTGAGACTCTTAAACAAAAACTCAAAGAGGCTCCCATCTTGGTGTATCCTGACTAAGATAAGGAATTCATCCTCTACACAGATTCTAAAACCTAGCTATTAGGGACATCCTGGATCAGCTAGATAATGAGGGAGTGGATCACCTTGTAGTGCATACTTCTTGTGTCCTCAACAAACATGAAAAGAACTATAGTGTCACAGAGAAAGAATGCCTCACTGTGACAGATCCAGGAAATTCATTCTTGATTCTTCATTATCCTGGTCTGACTCTTTTACAGTTTGATAGGGAATCCTTTATGTAAGCTTAAATGAGCTTGGATTGCAGGCAAGCAATCTTGGCATTAAACTTGTTGCCATCTGGTGATCACTTCCACGTTTTTTTGCTTCCAATGGTCTTAGCTGCAGACCATCTCTTTCATTCCATGGTAGTCTTATTTCAGTTAAAATACAAAAACACAAAGCATAAAACAATTGAGGGAAAAGCAACCATAATCACACATAAGTATCATTTTTATTAATTATTATCATGTTTTCTTTATATACCAATTGGGGTACATTTGGCTGAAAACCCCTCTGGTTCCGGAATCACACCTGGATTCCTATCACATGGTTTATGACATAACAGCGTCATCCAATCCAGATCTTTCCCAAAAAAACTTCACACTCTTAATCTATAAGAATGTGCCATAATACATTCTAGAATCATCTGATTCCTTCCGTGGAAATGTATTGCTTTGGCTTGAAGCATTCTGGACTTCCGGCGCCAAAACCCTGTGGAATATACATATTACTAATCCAAGCTATCCTTGTTCCAACTGGGAACCAGCTGATCAATCCTGAATGTATAGACACCATTGTCTATATTTAGTTATTTTTGCATTTAATGGTTTTTGCCTTAAAACCCATTGAAATGCTTCAAAACTCAAACCAGGAGCCCCCGTGGCGCCCAGGAACTTTCCTAGGCGGCATCCCAGCGCCTGAAACATTCACTTGGTGGCGCTTTAAAATCAATTAGGCGGCACAGCGGCGCATTCAACCTAATTAATTTGCCAAAACAGCGCTTTTAAACCACAATTTGGGGGTTTACTTTTGGCTAACATTAACCAAACTTCTTGACACAGTCAAGGCAATTAAACAACATAATTAAATCCTCATTTATTATATTCCCAGCATATATTAATTAATCTTCCCAGTTAATTAATCCATTTGAAGACAACAAGTCTTTACTTGACACAGTCAAGTCCATTTTAGCCCTATGATTAAATCCTATCAATAATATTCCAGGATATCAAGTAATTAATCTTCCCAGTTAATAAATTGTTTTTGAGACACCTAGCCTCATAATCTAAACTGTTCAGATGATTCATTACGGCCCTCAATTAGTACAGCCTAATTGATTCCTGGGTAATCCATTTCTACGCTGTAAAATCCCTCCAAGGCCAATCCTATTTTTTTGAATTTCAACCTATGAAATTCATCACAATGCAACCTCTTTGTGAAAACACAGCTCAATGTGACTGTAGTACAGTCACACTCACTGTACTGCATGTAGTCAAACAAATTTGTCATTATGTGTATGGCACCCATTTCACTGTGATCACTGACCACGCCTTGATCAAGTGGCTAAAACAGCTCAAAGAACCAGAAGGAAGACTATCTAGATGGGCCCTTTTCCTGCAGGGCTATGACTTTGTTGTGTTTGGCTCCTGGGGACAACATCCAGGAGGACACGGCAGGAAATCTTTATAACAAAATATTTGAGGTTCAAAACTAGTCTTGGGTTAGCCTTCAGGGCAAAATTAAGGACATTTACCTTAATTTCCTGGAATACAAGATGTGAAAGTCTTTTTGGCAAAAAGGAAAGGAAAAAGCTTGAAGAATACTAAAGCCAACACAAATGTGGATAAACTTGTCTTTATTAGGAGAAATCATTCTACTTAAATAGTAGACAAGGGTTAATGATCACTCATTAGGTAGACAGAGTGGCAGAAGGGGTCATGTTTTAATGAGTTCATACCAGGATCAGTCAAAGGCAGGTATGGTAATCTGGAATGGGTGGACATTGAACCAGACCCTTTTGCAGAAGGTGAGGAATTCCCAAAATCAAAAGCAAAACCAACCAAATCTTTGCATATATTGTTATTTGAAGGCCATATCAAAATAGCATTAATGGCGCAATTTATGACATCTCCCCCCTCAAGATTAGACACAGGGAGTTGATATTTGCGGAGAAATTTGGAGTGAACTCAAGCAAAGGAGTGGTCAGAGGATAGCAGCTTCATGGTATACTCAACACCCTTCTTATAGGTGACTTCACAAGGCCCAACCCAGAGGGAGTCTAGCTTATGGATACAGCCTCCAGTACAGTTTTGATAATATAGGACTAGGTCACCTACTTGGTACTCAGGGAGGGGGATATGAAAGCATTGGAGGGCCAGAGTTCTAAAGCTTTGACTTTATAGGCAGTAGAATAGGCTGTAGCTTGGATGTTAATGATCCAATTAGTCAAGTCTTTGACATGGGCTTCAGGATTGGCAGAGGCATCAACTTCAATCAATGGGGGTCCCAAGATTGAGGGGGTGGTGGCTTCCTGTCCATACAGCATGGCAAAGGGGGACTGGTCAGTCACTCAATGTCTGCTGAGTCTATACACAAAGAGAGCAGCAGGGAGGAACATATCCCAGTTAGCGGTATCAGAGAGGGTACACTTCCTAATGATGGACACAAGGGTAGAATTTGCTTGTTCTACAATCCTGTTGGTTGACAGGCTATACAGTGCAGAGAAGGATTAATATGTACCCATAGCTTCTACAATGGACGTTGTGAGGCAGGCATTAAATTTGGTCCCATTGTCAGAAAGCAGGACTTGAGGGCAACCATGACAGTAGAAGATATCTTGCAATAAGAAATTAGCAGTGGTCTTGGCAGTTATATCCTTGGTTGCTCTGGCTTTGACCCATTTACTAAAATGATCTACAGCCACCAAGATGAATCAACACCCAGACCTAGAACAAGGGAGAGGCCCAACAGCATCAATACTCACAGTGTGAAAGGCATGCTTAGGAGGGATGAGCTTGAACTGATGTTGTAAAGTTTGGGGTTGTTGGAGCTGACAAGAATGACAGGAGGCGAGGACATCAGGGATTAGGAGGTGCATGTTTTCCCAGTAGAAGTTCTTGCACACTGTGACTGTACTACAGTCACATTGGGCTGTGGTTTCACAAAGAGGTTGAATTGTGATGAATTTCATAGGTTGAAATTCAAAACAATAGGATTGGCCTTGGAGAGACTTTCCAGCGTAGCAATGATACCCAGGAATCAATTAGGCTGTACTAATTGAGGGCTGTAATGAATAATCTGTACAATTCAGATTATGAGATTAGGTGTCTCAAACCGTCTAATTACCATGGAGGTTAATTGATACCCAGGAATCAATTAGGCTGTACTAATTGAGGGCCGTTTTGAATAATCTGAATGATTCAGATTATGAGGCTAGGTGTCTCAAACGTGATTGATTAACTGGCAAGGTTAATTAATTGATACCCTGGAATATGATTTATGGGGATTTAATCATAGGGCCAAAATGGACTTGACTGTGTCAAGTAAAGACTTGTTGTCTTCAAACGGATTAATTAACTGGGAAGGTTAATTAATATATTCTTGGAATATAATTAATGAGGATTTAATCATAGGGCCAAAATGGACTTGACTGTGTCAAGTGAAGACTTGTTGTCTTCAAACGGATTAATTAACTGGGAAGGTTAATTAATATATGCTTGGAATATAATTAATGAGGATTTAATTATATTGTTTAATTGCCTTGACTGTGTTAAGAAGTTTGGTTAAGGTTAGCCAAAAGCAAACCCCCCAAATTGTGGTTTAAAAGCGCTGCATTGACAAATTTATTGGGTTAAAAGCGCCGCCGCACTGCCTAATGGATTTGCAAAGCGCCAAGGTGCCGCCATCAAATTTTTTCAGGCGCTGGGGCACTGCCTGGGAAAGTTCCTGGGTGCCGCAGTGGCGCCTGGTTTGAGTTTTGAAGTGTTTTAATAGGTTTTTAAGGCAAAACCCCATTAAATGCTGTTGAGCAACTTGTGTTATTGCTTGTATGTTCAAAGCTACAGATAGATGTTAGCCTTGCCAATGTACTCTACCTAATCCTATGCAAGAGCACTACAGACTACAATAGAATAGAACTTTGAAGATAATTACGTTTATTGAAACTGGAGTACAATCTAGCCAGCGGCTGCAATCTATCCAGGTGTAACTATGAACCTGTTTCATCCTGTCAGGTGTCTATATCAATATATACTGCAATAACCCTTGTTCTTGTCTTTTCAGACAGTTCTCTGTGGCTACCTTTGCAATAGGTCTATCTTTGCTGGCTACGCCCATTCTGATTGGCTGTCCTTGGCACGTGATATGCTACTGGCCTTAGCAGGCATCCATGGCACTTCAGCTACAGCCTACGCTCTTCTTGAGCTAGTCTACTGTCATTTATCAATTGGCTGTATCTTACACGCCTATTATTGCGCTGGGAAACTACACTGTATTTAGTTGGTGCTTAGAAATTGTCCCTGTTCAGCCCTCCTACATAAGAAGGTAGAATTCTGGTATTCCATTTGCAGGGTTTAATCAGTGATCCTTTTCTGGTTGGCAAACCTTCTGCTTATTAATGCAACGAGTCAAATTAGGGATTATACGCCGTATGATAGCAGACTTGATCCATTAGTGACTCAACAGATTATCTGCCATGTAATACTGACCCAAACCAATAAAGAACTGATTATATGCCGTGTAATACTGATCCAAACTCAGTATTTCTTAGCCATTTGTATATCACTTGTTTGATATGAACATATACGTCCATCAGGCTGTTTGGGGCTGAGTTAATACAACATCCAGTAGGGTAGAATAGGTGATATACAATTGATGATTTAGTGATTACACGCTGTGTAATCAGTGATATTCACTAAATTGGCTAACATTTATACGGTGTATAATAGTAACATCAATTATAATAAAGCAAGCAATATACAGCGTATAATCACATTACATTGGGACAATCAGTGATAATACGGCGTATAATTGTTACATCTATTATAATAAACTAACAATTACACGGCGTATAATAACTACACTTGATTAAGTGATAGCCAAATGATAATACAGTGTATAATTGTTACATCTATTATAATAAACTAGCAATTACACGGCATATAACTGCCATATCTATTAATATAATGATGACCAGTGATAATATGGCGTGTAACTAATTAAGATCTGCATGCAATGATTAACCTGATCATTTGTGGTCAATCAGCCTAATCTCACAAATGCAAAAATAACTAAATGTATACAATGATGTCTATACATTCAGGATTGATCAGCTGGTTCCCAGTTGGAACAAGGATAGCTTGGATCAGGAATGTGTATATTCCACAGGGTTTTGGCGCCAGAAGTCCAGAATGCTTCAAGTCAAAGCAATACATTTTCATGGAAAGAATCAGGTGATTCTGGAATGTATTATGGTACATTCTTATAGGTTAAGAGTGTGAAGATCTTTTTGGTAAAGATCTGGATTGGATGACGCCGTTATGTCATAAACCATGTGATAGAAATCCAGGTGTGATTCTGGAACCGGAGGGGTTTTCAGCTGAATGTACCCCAATTGGTATATAACGGAAACATGATAATAATTAATAAAAAATGATGCTTATTGTGACAATGGTTGCTTTCCCCTCAATCTTTTTATGTTTTTGGCTTTTGGTTGAAATAAGACTACCATGGAATGAAAGAGATGGTCTTCAGCTAAGACTATGGGAAGCAAAAAACGTGGAAGTGATCACCAGATGGCAACAAGTTTAACGCCAAGATTGCTTTCCTGGAATCCAAGCTCATCAAAGCTTACATAAAGGATTCCCCGTCAAACCGTAAAAATTCAGACCGGGATAAAAAAGAAGCAAGCATGAATTTCCTGGATCTGTCACAACAACCAGTCATGAGTTTTTGCTGTACCTCCATGTCCAGTATCAATGTGGGCTTGGAGGATGATGGTCACTCTCATGCTGGGATAGACGTAGGGTAGATAAGCGTTGTTGACTCTCTTGAAGAGTTGTCTATCTCAAATCACAGTATCCTTTGATAGGGCTTGCAGTGTTAATGAATGTCCTCTGGATCAGTGGTCTAGGAGTCAGGATACCCTATCAACTTTCATAGACAATTGGCGTCAGCAGGATGTATAGCTAGTATAGGCATCCTCAACAAATCATCAGCATTCTGATGTTGTGCACCAGAACAATTTACTACAGTGAAATTGTATCCTTGGAGGGCTAAGGCCCAGCAGGCTAGTCAACCTTCAGGCTCCTTTAATTGCTGCAGCCACTTAAAGAATGAGTGGTATGTAACTAATGTGAAGTGAGTCCTGTAAACGTAGTACTGGAATTGTTTTACTGCACACAGAACAGCTAGGCATTCTTTTTCAGTGACACTATAGTTTTTCTCATGTTTGTTGGGACTTGTGAAGAATAGGCCACAGGTTAGTTGACGCCTTCATAATCAAGATGGGCTAGGATGGCACCCACAGCTACTCCACTAGAGTCAGTGTACAAGATGAATTCCTTATTTTAATCTGGGTAGACTAGAATAGGAGCGTCTTTGAGTTTGGCTTTCAGCGCTTCAAAGGATTGCTGTTGGCTGTCAGTCCACTCAAAGAGTATGTTGCAAAGGAGCTGGACAAGGGGTTTGCTTAGTTCAGCAAAATCAGGTATGAATTGTTGATAGTACCCCATCATACCAAGAAATTCTTGGACCTCCTGTAGATTTTTGGGAGACAGCATCTTTTCAATATCTTCCACCTTATTATTCATAGGGTGTATTCTGGTTTGGGTGACCTCATGGCCCAAGAATTCAAGTTGTTCCTTGAAAAATGAGCATTTTGTGTCACGGTAGGTTCCATCATGCCAGGAATTATCTGCCCAAGTAGGAAGGCTCAAAAAGCCGGAAAACCTTTATAAAAATTGACCAAATTAACAGATTTAAATCAAATGGTTGATTGAAAATGGGTTACAGCTGCTCCAGTCTGTCAGCTGAAACCAATTTTTCCTTGCAAATTGATGTTGATAAATTGTTATAATTTGAGGGTCACTCAATACAAGCTTGTTAATCAGCATGGTTGTTAGAAATTGGTCACACAAGGGTTCTTTGCAACCTGGACCAGATACTTACTTGACAATGTGGAAGGAATAGGAGGCCAGGATCCAGGCGGTATTGCTTAGTCAATTTTTGATATATATTGAATAATTTTCACTGTTTCAACTCTTAAGAGCTGAGTTCTCCCAAAATTTATTCAATAAAAATCACATATTCCCTGGTCTAACTTTACTTTTGAAAATGCATCCTGTAGTTGAATTGTTACGCTATATTCTGTACAACCTGATTCTCAACTATATAATTTCTGGAAGATGGGGCCCTGCAGTTGGAACTTTGTTGTTGGTGCTGCCTAATGTTCAGTTCAAGCAAGCCAATCTTGGAGCTCCCCGCCATCCTGGAAACTGGAAATTGTGTTGCCTCCCAATGTCCTGAATTTTATTCTGAAGACACTTTGATTCTTTCCCAGGCAATTTATCTTGGGCTAATTTGGTTAGGATTAATTGTTCTACTTAATTCTAGTATTACAATTGGAAATTTTACAAAAAGATATCTGAAGCCATGTTGGTGGTTAATCATTAACTCTATGTGGATTTGGGTGGTAATTCTCCATCACTTAGAAATGTCTTCACACTATCCTGAAATTTATGTCACATTTTGAGGGTTTGAGCTTCAGGCCTGCCTCACAAATTTTGATGAAGACAGCTTTGAGGTGATCAAATGTTTGGTGAAGGTGGAGCTAAATACAGTAATATTGTCAAGGTATATGAGGATGCAGGAGAGCTTCAAATCTTGTAGGATGGAGTCCATAGCCCGTTGAAAAGTAGCTGGGGCATTGTAGAGTCCTTGGGGCATTCAAGTGGGTTTTTAAAGACCTTCTGAAGTAATGAGTGCAGCCTTTTCTCTATCTTCAGAATACAAGTCAACCTGCCAGTATCCTGATGCTAGATCCATGGCAGAAACAAACTTTGATCCTCCTAATTGTCTGAGAGCATCATCAATTTTAGGCAAAGGGTAAGAGTCCTTTTTGGTGAGCAAGTTTAGATGGCAGTAATCCATCACAATGCAATGGCTTCCATACTTCTTTTTTAGGATCAATAATGGGGAGGCCCAAGGGCTCTGAGAGGGAGCTAAGAGCCCAGCATCTAGGAGCTTTTTAAGATCCTTAGAGACCTGGGCATCTTCCACTCTGCTATGGTAGTAAGGTTTGGCACAAAAGGGCAGGGCATCACCTGTATCTATCTGGTGGATAACCTCTTGGCTAGACTATAGTTGGTGAGACCAGAGGCAAAGATATCCTTAAACTGGTCTAGTAGTTCCAGAACATCTTTTTGTTGAATGGGCGACAGCTGAGAGAAGTCTGTGGCAGTGAACAGGGAGAGAACCTGAGGGTCTCTTTCAGGCAAGTTGAAATCACTAAACGTTCCAAAGGGGTAGAGGGATGTCACTTGCTCTGAGCCTAATATGCAACCATGCCAGACAACCTGGCCCTTGGTCACCTGCATAGGTAGGGCATTCAGGTTAGCCAACAACATCTGCACAGGCTATTTATGATTCTGGTCCAAAATCCTAGGGCATAACCTAGGCTCTCTACAGCTTAAAGAATCAGGTGAATATAGCACCAGAAATGATTTTTTGGGTAGTTCATAGGATATCTGGGAGTCTATAATCACTTGGGAGTCAGGCAGGATGGTGATAGCTGCAGGGGCAAGAAGAGGCAAACCTTCCTCAGCAGGACAGGAAGGAGGAGGAGACCACATATTAGAAGAATAAGTCCTGTACTTGAGCAAGAAGATACCTGTGGGGTATTTGAGCACACAAGTCTTAAGGCATTTACCCGGGAGACGCATGGGTTCTTCAAAGATTAGAGGGATATCATACCCTAAGAGCAATAGGTACCCATCTCAAAGGTTCACAATCCCATTTTACTCTCAAAGGAATTGTGTACCAACCAGGTGATTGTAGCTTTTGTTTTCTAAGACGCCAGCAGGGGACACAATAAGAAGCTTCCCAAACCTCATGGGCAGAGAGGAATAGGCACCAATGGTTTGGGTTTGGGCCATGCCAGCGGTATCATATGACTGAGTATAGTTGAGGTCAGGGGCCAGCTTAAGCTTCTTCATTAGCTTGGACAATACCACATTGATTGGAGAGCCTATGTCCAATATAGCCTTGATCTTAACCTTTTGGATCAATACTTCCACACGAGTAAATCTTTTCCAAAGGGGGGTAAGACAGCTAGCACATCCTGGGCAGCTTCTAATTCTTTCTCCCATTTGGCCAGCATGCATTGCAAGGCAGGAATTTCCTTATACATAATCTGCAATGGGAGCAATACAGTTACATTATGAAAGAGAGCTTCTGCTAGTTCAGCATCCTCTTCAGAGGAATCTACCAAGACAGGGGGACAATGGGCCTGTGCTAAGTAAGGACAAGCCACTATGGCCTTAGCTTTGCTCAAAGTTGGGTAAGTTGTAGTTATAGTTTTCCATGAACACAGCTTGTAAGGGACGGAAAATGTCTCTGGGACTTCCAGCACGGAGTAACCATACCCATCAGACTCATTGCAGTCAGAATCTTTGGGTTCAGAATCACTGGAAAGATTGTGGAACAGGTGAAGGATAGTTGGAACATCTGAGGGGAAAGATTCCTTTTTAGATGGGGGATCAGGGGAAGATGGGGGAGATTGGTCAGCTGAGAGCGTTTCCACCTGTAAGCTGACCTCTCTTTTCCTGCCTGCTCCTTTGGGTTGCAACCCTCTACCTGAGGATTGGTGCAGGTACGTGAGTGGTGTCCTACTTGACCACAGTTATGAAACCCTTGTCTTTTAGACTGCCCACTTGAGCCTAGAGCCCTAATGCTTAGAGTACAGGAGGTGGTTCTCACATTGTTGGCCTTATTTTTGTGCACCATGGTACCCCCATGGGTCAAGTGCATGTCTTGCAAGAGGGTCTTGATACTTTTCATTGAAGTAAGGGAAGCTTTATGGGCCTTAAAGTGCAGACATAGTAGTTGGTTCACCTTTAAAGCGTTTGAACACACTGTGTAAGCTTCTTGGGGAGTTAACTGACAACTTGTGATCAACTGTTGTCCTTTAATGTAGAAGAAATTGTCAAATTCAGCCAAGGTCTCCTTAGGCTTAAAGGAAATGTGCATAAACGCATCCTTCTTGACTTCCAAGCTGAGATCTCCTCCAAATTCCTCAATTAAGAGGCACTTCATGTCCTCCCAAGTGACAATCAAAGGAAGTTTGGGGACCACAACTTCTTGGCACATGGGATGTAGACAAGTAAGAATATGCTCCTTTTTAAGTTCATTGGTGAACCTACACATTGTAGTCTCATAATTGTCAGGAAGGCAGCAATGATAGAGGTTTTAGGGTCAAATATATGTTTAAATGAAGGCTTATAATTAGGGTCAATGGACAGTGAGGTGGATTGGCTGTTGTCACCTGGGGTGAGGACATTAATATGGGGGTTGCCCTCAAACTCAGATTCAGCATCAGGTTTTCTAGCCCAGAGAAGTCAAAGGCTCTCCTCTAGAGTATCCAAGGTAGAGCTGTTTTGCCCACTTATATCTCTAGTAGTAGCGGCAAAAGCTCCGAATTCATCAATCTTAATCTGTTTCACCAATGGGGTGCCGGCAATCCCATTGAGATGGGTGGTCAGGGAAGTGGTCTGAGCAACCAAAGAGATAAACTGTCCATTCATTGTCTTGGTCAAGCGAGAGAGGTTTTGTACCTCTTGTTCCAGTGTGTCCTGCCTATCAGCAACATTATTTGTTACTTTGTCTAGCTGATCCAAGGCAAGAGCGCAGTTGACCCGGGGTTGACCTTCCAAGCCAGGGCAACAACCATAATTGCCATGAGCAGGAGTACTAGTGACCTCGGCTTCCTCTTCACCTTCATACTCAGAGGACAAATTATCAGTATTAGAGAGGTGTTGTCTCAAATACTTGATTTCTCCTTGCAAGGTAGCTACTTGGTTGGTGAGCAAGACAATGCAAGGGCCAGGCATAGGTTCTACTGGAGGAGGGTTCTGAAAAAAGATTGACGTCAAGTAGTAGCTTTGAGCTAAGCTATGGCTTCCCATACCTGGGCTTCAAAGTCAGACAGGACCTCAACATGAGGAGCGGGAGGTGTCACTTCAATGGACGCTACTCTATCATCCACATAACTTTGTACTTGATACAGAGTGCTGCCTAATGCAGCCTTATCCAGTCTGTATTAGTGTTTCAGGTGGTGGCCCCATGTATCAACATGAGTCCCAATCAGCTTGAGCTGAGAATTAATATGCTCCCAAAATTGGTTGAGTTTGGTAACCAGAGTCTCAAAATCCTGACAATGCTTAAGAAGAGCGGCCTCAATTTGACCACGCCACATTGCTTGATGCTCATCCAATTTGCACAGTTGATCCTTAATATACCCAGGAAGCAAGGAGCAAAGAGAATTCAGTTAAGAGGTTAGGTATTTCTGGGAGGCTAGCAAGTCACGCTGGTTATCCAAAATACACGCAAAGAGACTATGGGACCATTCTTGATATGCCATATTTTGAGCATGGTTGTTTGAATCAGCGGTGGCTACGGCATTTAGAAGCTGGTTCTGGGATCCTAATGAAAGTTTATGGTGAACC
>QTSX02006070.1:0-33401 GCA_014839935.2 Entomophthora muscae | reverse complement strand
AGAACTGAGCAATAAATTGAGGACCACAGTCACTTACAATCTCCATTGGGATAACATGTAGGGAGAAAATTCTGTTCACAAATAACCTAGCGGTTTCCATCATAGTAATTATGGTTGAGCAAGGTACAAAGTGTGCCATCTTTGTGAAACAATTGACTACCACCATGATTGTGTTAAACCTATTGAAATTGGGAAGCTCACCAATAAAATCCACCAACACAGACGTCTGGGGACCCGCAGCAGGCTGAAGTGGAACCAGTAAACCAGTAGTCTTGTTCTGGCTTGCTTTGGATCAAACACATACCAGGCAACCTCAGACAAAAGCTTCTACCTGCACAGTCAAACATTTCCAGGAAAACTGGTGGTGGATAAGTTCCACTGTTTTGTTTTTCCCTGGATGACCAGCCATTGGACAGGTATGATTAACCTCCATGATTTCATCCCAAATAGTGCCCTCAGGAACCCACAAGCAACCTTGATGATATAGGACTGGACCAATCTTATGATAACCCTAAGGCTGACCCACTGGGTTTGTGCATGCTAGCTCTAATAGCCTATCATAGCCTTTGGACAAAGGTTACAGAAACTTAACCTTAGAATACAAGTCCAGGTCTGAGCCCTCAGCTAAGGACATGGTGGCCAATATAGCTGGCAGAGGTAATACAAAAGGCAACACAGCCTCATCTGGAATCATAGTATGTGTGTTAAACTTGGCGTCCATACTAGCATATGAGAGATGGGAAGTATTCCTGCTTAGAGCATCGGCCAAGTGATTGTCAGATCCCTTAATAAACTTGTAGCAGAACTTGTATCTTGTCAGATCACCATGCCATCTGAATTAGAAACCTGACAAAACCCTGGGTTGTCAATAATATAGAAGAGTTTTGTGGTCAGTTCTTACTACAAATGAATGAGTGCCAACATGAGATGGTGATGCCAATGCTTTTACAATTCCATAACAGCCAACAATTCTTGTCATAAATCATGTAGTTGCGTTCTCAAGCCTCCATCTTCCGGGAGAAATACCCTACAGGTCTCTCAATCCTGTCACTAGCCGTCTGCAACAGCACACCAGCCACAGAGTATTTAGATACATTGATGGAAACCACAAAAGGAAGCTCAGGATCCACATGTCTTAACACTGGGGAGGACAACAAAAGATCCTTGACTGCTGAGAAGGCACTTGCGCACTCAGTTGTCCAGACTAAAGTCAACTTTCCACTAGCCAAATATAAAGGGGCAGCCACCTCAGACAAGTGGGGGGTGAATTTCTTCAAGAACGTACATGTATCCAAGAAACTACAAAGGGGGTACTTTCACAGGCGTAGCATACTCTTGAACCACAGCTTCCTTGTCAGGGGCAATGTTGTGGCCATCCTCAAAGATAATATTACCCAGAAAGGTAACCTTACGTTTAAAGAATTCACACTTACTCCGTTTGATGATCAAGTTTGCCTGGAGAATGCGCTCTACAACTGCCAACAAGTGTGCCTTATAGGACTCCTCATCTGGAGAAAACGCCAAGATGTCATCCATATATGTGATGGCACAAACACCTAGGAGATCCCCCAGGTCTGAATCAATTAACTGCTGAAAGCAAGCTGGGGCATTCTTCAATCCAAAAGGCATTACGCAAAACTGGAAGTTACCCTTCTTGGTTCTGAATGCTGTTAACCATTCCATTCCTTCTGAAATCCTGATTTGATTGAAAGAATTCAAAAGATCCAGTTTCAAGAATACCTTGGCCTTCTCAACGCACCCAGAGATCTGTGCTTTAAGGGGTAAAGGATAAGGATCCGGAATTGAAATGTTATTCAAATTCCCATAGTCAACACAAGGACAAAGGGACCCATCAAACTTCTGAACAAAAAATAATGGGGAGCAGATCAACAAAGCCTTCTTAAAAATGTAGCCTTTTGCCAACATGTCATGAGTCCACTCTTCCAAACATGTGTCTTCCTTCAAGGTTAAAGGGTAAATAGGAGACGTAATTCTGGTCAGATCAACAGTAACCTAAAAGTCAAAGTCAAACTGAGTGTGCTTGGGAAGGACCTCGCCTCTGGTGGCGTCAAATGCTGCAGATCAGAGTTGCAAGCATGCCAGTAAATCTGAACTTATGGGGACAGAGACAGGAAACAATTGTATGGTCTGTGATGATTGCTCTGATTCAGACATATCCAACAGAAGAATACAAATAGTTATACCCAAAGAGTGTTCCACCTGCAGTTCATTTTTCTCCAGTAAGGTTGATACATTATGATCTCTCCACCAACTCACTCCAAAAATATAGGATAAATAAGGGTAGGGCAAACTAAAACCTTGCAGTAAAGGACTGACCTGCAACTACAAAAGTAACTGGCTTCTTCAGCTGGAAAGAGGGAAACATCTGACAGTTCCCACCCCTAACAAGCAATACCGGGTGGTACTTGAGTTGTAGCAAGTCAGCAGTCTCCACACTCATGAAATTTTTGGAAGCACCTGTATCCAACAAAATAGCTGGCTGACAGATAGTCTGACCATTATCAATGCTACCATAGAACAAGAAGTAACCAGAAGTAGATTTATTTGCAGCAAAGGTAGCAATCTTGGCAGGGTCTTGTTTTTCATTGGCAGTACAGACAGCAGCTAAGGAGGCAGGATGCTCCTGGAAGTAACTCTCAATCATTTCTTGGATGGCAGCTGGAAGAACAGGGTTATCACAATCACTGGGAACAAGGGGCAACTCTTTGGACGTAATAACAGAAGATTTTTTAGATATAACGTGTTGAAGCATTGTCAAGGAACTATCAGGAACAGATACTATGGGGGCCTCCTTTACATCACCGGTTTTGTTCACCACCGCCAAATGTAGCTGAGAAAAGCTAGGGGGAGAACAATCTTGGCTTTGGTTGGAAGAAACCACCGCAGAGCAAGGACCAGAAAACCAATAGCGTGCAGCGGGTTTATCTTCAATTACCAACATATTTTTTTGGAAGTAGACGGATTTGAGACCAGAGAAAGAATTTGGCTTACCAGGGCCTCAGTTGTGGTTAACAGGAAATCTTAAACCGCCAAATCCTGGGCAGTCTGGTCAACTGCTAACCACAACACTGAGAGTTTATTCACTTTGGGAACATCAATTGTACAGCAGTAGGTAAGAAACTGAAGAAGGAATACCAAAAGTGGAGTTGTACCCTGATTAAGCGTACAGCTTACAATATACTTTGAGCTCCTCAATAGATACACACAATTTTTTTAACAAAGGGTATAGAGATGCACTCTTAGTTAAAACATGTGGATTGCTCTCCACCGCGGACAACAATCATTCACAAGCATCTTCAGAAACCTTTGTAATCACATGGTAAACTTGGGATTTGTGACTAAGGCTTGAGCCAGAATAAAATGATAATGCTGAAAAAACTTCATGAAAAATTTCATCAGTGGGTGGAGCAGGAAAATAATCCAGACGCCAAAATGACATGACACAACAAAAATAGGAAACAGAGGATCAGTCTCAACAACTGCAACTGGAGATAGAAACCACAAAGTAAAGAAAAGCCCAAACTGAAAACTCAGAAATGAGCTGATGCAAATAAACATGGTAAACATAGATATCTTGACAGAGCAGGAGAAAAGAAACAAAAATTCATGACAAACTTCTTCCAAAAACTCAGAATTAGAAGAGTTGAGTAATGAGACAGAAATCACTGGATAATATGAAGCCATTTCTAAGTGATGGGGAATTACCACCCAAATACACATAGAATTGATGATTAACCACCAATGCGGCTTCAGATATTTTTTTGTGAAATTTCCAATTGTAACTCCAGGATTAAGTAGAACAATTATTCCTAACCAAAGTAAACCAAGATAAATGACTTGGGAAAGCATCAATGCATCTTCAGCGTAAAATTCTGGGCATTGGGAAGTGATACAATTTTCTGTTTCAAGAATGGGGGAGGAGCTACAAAATTTGCTGGCATGAAATTGACATTTGGCAGCACCAATGACAAAGTTCCAGATGCAGGGCCCCATCTTCCTGAAATGATTTGGTTCAGAATCAGATTATACAGAATATACCGCAATAACCTGATCATAGGATGCATTTTAAAATTTAAAATTAGAACTTGGAATAATTGATTTTTATTGAGTAAATTTTGGAGGACTCAACTCTTAGAGTTGAAACAGGGAAAATTATTCAATATATATCAGAAAAATTGACTAAGCAATACCACCTGAGTCTTGACCTCCTATTTCTTCTACATCTTCAAGTAAGTATCTAGTCCAGGTTGCAAAGAACCCTTTCATGACCAGTTTCTGACAACCATGCTGATTAACAAGCTTATATTGGGTGACCCTCATATTACGTCAATTTATCAACATCAGTTTGAAAAGGGGAGCTAGTTTCAGCTGGCAGACTGGAGCAGCCGTGACCCATTTTTGATTGACTGTTTGATTTAAATATGTTAACTTGGTCAATTTTGATATAGGTTTTCCAGCCTTCTGAGCCTTCTTACTTGGATGGACAATACCCGGAATTATGGAACCTAATGTGACACCAGATGCCCCTATAATCAAAGAAGAATAGGGGCCCAGGGTTACTAGTTTGTATATGGTTGACATACTTTCATGGCCCATACCAGAGTCTGGCTGGACTCCCGCAGGGGAGGTAAGCCAGGACTGGAACGCCAAGTAAAAAATAGGCGCAATTCTGACCAGATAGTTGACTGCAGTAGCTAGGGATTGCCTACTACCAGTATGGGGAACAACCTGGTTGACCAGTCCCAATACTGTGATATAGACAAAACCCAACTTACTTAAGTCCTGGGCAGGAGGCACAGCTGGTAAGGGAGGAGTAGGAGGAATTTCCAGCATGGAGGGCAAAATGATCACTCTTGGTGGCCAGGAGGAGCAAATACGTGAGGTTGTAAAGTGTAGTGTAGTTACAAATAAATGCAAACATAATAGTTATATTAGTGAAAAAGTAGATAGATCTTTCAAGAAAATAAGGGATCCTGAGCATAAAGACATTTATTTTTAAGATGTCAACATGAGTAGGGCTTTTCCTCCTCACTATTTATACTTACTGGTAATTTTGAGGCTTTTAGTGCCACCAGAGAACTGATGGAATCAATTGCAGTTAAACTTATGATTTTCACTAGAATTTGCATACTTGGACCAGGGATATGGGTGCTCATTTGCTGGTATAACATTAAACTTTCTTGAACTGCAGCATGCCAAGGTGCCACAGTTATTTATAGTTCCCGCAAGCAATTGAGCACCCAATTGCGCAATCAAACAATCACGCTCCTGATGTACCATTTCCCAATAGCTGAGAGGCCCAAATTTGATAGTAGAATTGAATCCAGGGATTCAAGGCTTGTGTGCCTCTCAAATCCCAGGCCATTTGTTAGTTGAAAAGGGGATTTCTTGCTCGGGGAGATACTTGGTAGGGGTTCCCAAGCTGTGAGGTTTTTTGCCTCTAGAAAGGCCAGCTGATTGTCCAGGGCTTTCTAGGCCCTGAAAGTTTGAGTGAGTTTTTTTAGGAGGAACAAGATCCTGCTAATTAATCAATTGGACAGGCAGGGGGTAGCTTAATACATCTAATGACTTAATCCCTAAATCAGGTACACCCCAGGGTTTTAGATTAAGGTTGGTTAAAGTTTTGCTATTTGGGAAACCAAATTGACTTCATCTTTTGGCTATGAGTGCCAGGATAGTGAATTTGAAGGCCAAGAGGTTTTTTGTGTGAAGTCTTGCTAGGGATCAACCCTGCAGTTATGACATATTCCCTTCTAAGTGTCAGTGAATCACAGTATTCATGCTCTTTTGATTTTGCCTTTGACAGAGTCACATTTTGAGTGTGAAATCCTTCATTTCCCTTTTGCAACTCAAAATGGGATTTGAACCAAAATAAATGAAGGGCTTGTTTACCTTCTTTCTGGTAATCTGGTTGATTTTGACCCACTTATGAGAGTGGTTAGTGATCTACCTGTCTACTGTTTTTTGGTGAACATTCACCATATAAGAATTATTTAGATTCATACAATAAAATTAAGTTCTATTTACACTTTTTCTTTTTGTCTATCCTTGTAATTTGACATCATCTATCTAGTTGTATCTAGAAGAGAATTATGATAATTATAATTCCCAGGGCCTTAAGGTAACTCCCTTATTCATCCTGAAGACTAACCTCCAGATTAATACAAAACCAAGCCTACAGTTAGGATTTCCTGTTGTGTGTCTTTGCTGCACCCTAGAACACAGCAACCTTCAAGATAGATACCTCTCTTTCTTAGGCTATGAGGTCCCACTGATATTTTAAGAGCCTCTTTGTATATTTGGCAAGAGCTTAAGACCTTTGTCTTTGAGTACCCCACATGCATCTGTTCTCTCAAATACAGGACACACTCCTCAAATATGTGCTCCCCTTCTCTGTCTTACCCCGTTTCTGAAGGAGTCCCATTGCTTGCCCTAGATGACATTGTCATTCATCCTGGCTCTCAGGTTATCATTGATTCTCAGACCTCTTACAAGCTACATTAGAAGTCCTTCTTGGAGTTATAATCCCCCAACTCTCTGAGTTGTAAAGAGCCTTGATTATGTCCTGGGATTCTGGATTGAACTCATAATGAACCCTTTGCAGTTGCTGTTGATTAACTTTACTGTTTCTTCATGCATGTATCTTGGGGCAATTTTTATGGCACATATGTGTATAAGATGCAGAAAAAATGTCCTCTCTCTATCCATTTGGGACATATAATGACTTCAACCTACCAGAGAAATACCCTCAAGTGCTCTCCCTGTTTACCGCAGCTGATTTTCCTCAGTTGCCCCAAATCTAACAGAAGTCTGTAGCCAATATGTTAGACCAGTTCAAAGGCATCTTTTATTATAGCCCTAATGACTATGGACTAGCCAAAGAGGTTATCCACCATATTGATACTGATAGTGCCCCCTTCTTCACCCAGCCTTATTGTCATAGTTGAGTTGAAGACGCCCAAGTATTTAAAGAACTAAAGCAATTGTTAGATGCAGGGTTACTGATCCCATTACAAAGTCCTTGGGTCTCTCCTTTGCTAATTCTCAAAAAAGGATGGAATACATAGGATTGTGATAGACTAATTTCAACTTAACTCTCTTACCAAGAAGGACTCATATCCCTTACCTCAAATAGACAATGCTCTTAGGTGTTTAGAAAGTTCCAAGTTCTTCTCTGCCATGGGCTTGGCTTCAAGGTATTGGCAGATTAACTTGTCTTCAGAAGACTTCAAAAAGGCTGCCCTCATTACTTCAGAAGGCCTGTTTGAACCCACTCATATGCCCCCAAGGACTCTACAATGCACCTACCACTTTTCAACATGCAATGTACTCAATCCTCAGAGATCTGAAGCTCTTGTGTGTATTTAAATGATATCACAGTGCTCATCTCTACCTTCACTGATCATCTAGAACATCTCAAGGCTGTCTCCCTTAATATCTATGGTGCTTTCCTGAAGCTCAAAACTTTTAAGTGTGCTTTCTTTAAAGAAAAACTAGATTTTCTGGGACATGAAGTCACTCAGACTTGGATTTGACCTATGAACAGCAAGGTTGAGTCTATTGATAAGATGCTTCCCCCACCAACCTCTATGAGGTCCAAGTGCTTTTGGGTACTATGGGTTATTTTGTTGGTTCATTCCAGAAGTTACCAAGTTGAGTGAACCCCTTGTCTAATTGCTTTGAAATGTTCTATTCAAATGAACTGATAGCCAACAACAATTTTTTGAAGCTCTCAAGTCCAATCTCAAGGAAGCCCCCATTCTGGTCTACCCTTATTATGATAAAGAATTCATCCTGAACACAGATGCTAGTGAAGTGGCAGTATCTGCAATCCTGGCTCAGTTGGACAAAGATGGTGTAGATTAACCAGTAGCCTATTCTTCCAGAGTTCTCAACAAGCACAAGAATAATTACAGTGTAACTTAGAAGGAATGTCTGGCTGTATTACACGCTGTTAAGAAATTTGTCACTATATAAACAAGACTCACTTCACTGTGGTTACAGACCATTCCTTTCTCAAATGGCTGCAACAACTGAAAGAGCCTGAATATTGGTTATCTTGTTGGGCCTTATGCTTGCAAGGGTATGACCTTGCAGTGGTGCATAAACCTGATGCTCAACATCAGAATACTGATAGTCTCTCCAGAATGCCCATCTTGGATATACACCATACAGATGCTGATCAATCATATGAGCTAATTGAATATCCTGATGCTTGGACTACTGAAACTGAGGATATACTATTAGTCCTCCAAGCCCTAGCCAAGACCACTATCATTTGAGATTATCAGTTGCTCAAAAAAGTCAAGTACTTGTACTTGCCATATGTATGTCCCAGAATGAGAGTAGTCATTATACTACAGGCCCCATTGATACTAGGCATTATGGCTTAGCCAAGACTTATGACTGGTTATGTAAGAAGTCCTACTGGTAAAACATGCTTCTACTCATCCCTGATGTTCTTTCTTTGTGTTGCTCTTTTCAGCTGCAGTGTCCTTAATCCTTGCAACATAAATTAAAGCTCATTCATCTAAATCACGCTCCCCAAACTGTGAGTATTGATCCTGTTAGACCCTCCCTTGCTCTGGGTGTTGTTTCATCCTAAAAACAGTAGACCACTTCAGCAAATGGGTTGAAGATGGGACTACTAAAGACATTACTTCCAAGACTACATCTAACTTCCTACTACAAGACATTTTCTACCAGCACAGGTGTCCTCAGACGCTACTCTCTGACAGCAGGACCAATTTTGATACCAGGCTAATCACATATATTGTAGAGGCAATGTGTACTCATAAGTCCTGTTCAGTCCCTACAACCCTTCAACTAATGGGATGGTTGAATGTACAAACTCCTCCCTTGTTTCCATTATGGGGAAGTTCACTCTCTCTGATGCTGCTAATTGGGATATGTTCCTCCTCACTTCCCTCTTTGCATATCACCTAAGAAAATACCAAGTAACAGGGCAGTCTACTTTTGACATGCTTTATGTATGGTAAGCTACCACCCCTTCAATCTTGGGACCCCCATTAGTAAATTTTGATGCTGAAATTAACCCAGAGACCCATATGAAAGAACTAACCAACCAGATTATTGAAATTCAAGTATCTGCCTACACTTCTTCCTATAAAGTCAAATCCCTAGAGTTGCTGCCTTCCAATGCTTCCAGGGCCTCCCACCTCAAGCTCCAAGTAGAAGATCTAGTTATATATTACCAGAAACACACTGTGTGACAGAAATCACTGGATAATATGAAACCGTTTCTAAGTGATGGGGAATTACCACCCAAATCCACATAGAATTGATGATTAACCACCAACACGGCTTCAGATTTTTTTTGAAATTTCCAATTGTAACTCCAGGATTAAGTAGAACAATTAGTCCTAACCAAAGTAGTCCAAGATAAATGACCTGGGAAAGCATCAATGCATCTTTGGCAATAAATTCTGGGCATTGGGAATTAACACAATTTTCATTTTCAAAAATGGGGGAGGAGCTGCAAAATTAGCTGGCATGAAATTGACATTGGGAGGCGCCAACAACAAAGTTCCAGCTTTAGGGCCCCATCTTCCAGAAATGATTCTGTTCAGAATCAGATTGTACAGAATATACCGCAACAACCCAATCACAGGATGAATTTTTAAAATCAAAATTTAGAACTTGGGATAAATGATTTTTATTGATTAAATTTAGGAGGTCTCAACTCTTAGAGTTGAAACAGGGAAAATTATTCAATATATATCAGAAAAATTGACTAAGCAATACCACCTGAGTCTTGACCTCCTATTCCTTCCACATTGTCAAGTAAGTATCTAGTCCAGGTTGCAAAGAACACTTGAGTGACCAACTTCTGACAACCATGCTGATTAACAAGCTCATATCTGGTGACCCTTAAATTACATTGATTTATCAACATCAACTTACAGGGGGGGAGTTGGATTCATCTGGCAGACTGGAGCAGCTGCGACCCATTTTTGATCAACTGTTTGGTTTAAATCCGTTAACTCAGCCAATTTTGATATAGGTTTTCTGGCCTTCCAAGCCTTCTTACTTGGACAGACAATACCCGGCATTATGGAACCTACTGTGACACACTGGTGTTTGTGCTCACAAGCTGGTCTCTCTATGAATTGGACCCTACAAGTTCACTTTTAAGAAGGGCTTTGAGTACACTATCAAGTTGCTGTCTTCTGGGTGCCCTTTATCTAGGGTTTGCAGCAAATTACTATGCAAGTATCAACTTCTCACATCCAATATTGAGGGAGGAGATGATGCTGTAGATTCAGAACCTAAAGGTAAAAATGCAAGATTGTCAAATTCTTTTGCGTGAGCTCACCAACTTACTGGAATGTTTTTCATCCTTTTATATATAAAAACTAAGTTGTTCTGGGATGAAAATTACCCCATTAAGTTGGTGAGTTTACGCAAAAGAATTTGACAATCCCGCATTTTTACCTTTAGGTTCTGAATTTACAGTATAAATTGTGCTATTAATATTATTTTTTATGATCTGAAAATTGTGATACTTACATATATCTAGTTGGGGTTGCTTTTGACTTCAACAGTTGCTTCCTTTTTCATAAATGGGTTGACTGTAATGTTCATGCATTCTGAATTTTACTACCTTAGTTATTCTGATCCTGGTACAATTTTAAACCCAACAAGCCCCTTGTCTATCAAGTGAATGATTCCTGCTCCCAGTCTACTATATAAGTAGAATTCTCACTCTAAATAAAGACATGCTTATCCACATTTGTGCTGGCTTTTATAATCCTTAAGCATTTCTTTCCTTTTCACAAAAAGAAAAATTTCTTTAATCTTTTCAGGAAATTAATATATATCCCCTTAAGTTTTCCCTGAGGGCTAACCCAAGGCTAGATTCAAACCTCAAAACTTTCACAATAAAGGTTTCCCTATTATTTCCTCTTGAATGCCTTTTCTAAGAGCCAAACATAAGGAAACAGCGCCCATGTTGACTCAAAACTCAAAATCTCCTATGTTTTTTGCTAGTTGCACTAGCCTAATTCCCATTTTTTTAAAGCATTCAGGGGTGCAAACCCAGAAAACACAACAAAATTGTGGCCATTTTGACACAATTTAATATTAACCTTAATAAAAAACTCAATTTAACTGGATTTTTTCTTTACAATTACTAATAAAAATTAGTTTTTTTGTTTTCATGATGTAAAAGTGTCAATGTTGACACTTTTTAAGCCGAACTTATTTTTAATAATGAAACTGAAGCATCTACAACAAAGAAATTAAGTGCACATTTAAAAATATTTTTTATTAAATTAATATATAGAAAAAGACATTGCGCATAAAGTTGATTGTTAAAATGTTCATCTTATAAATATATATGTGTCACTTATTCCGGCTTTAATATATTAAGTGGATTGGTGGCTAACAGCAATCCAATAATTTAAGCGTGAGTTACTATGTAAGTTACTATAGAATTAATTATTAAAAATGATGTCAACACTCAGAAATGTTGTATATTTTCTTTTGATCATCTGCCAGGTGGATTTAAGCAAATTAGAGTGGCACAATTAAGCTTAAATTAATATGACACCTCCTATAAAGAATGTTGTAAGTGACATTGTCAACACTTTACTCTTTTCATTACTGAAGACAACTTTCTTAACAACTTTCAATATACACAATAGTAAAATATCATATTACTACTACCCAAATATTATTTTTAATATAGAAATAAAGAATTTTGATTATTTTTTTACTTATTTTCATGTTTTCTTTAATTTTATTATATGAGTAAAAATACACAGAAAACAGTTAATATTTGCTAGCCCGCTTAAATTTAATTAAGTGTGCTATGTTTTTTTATAGTAAATTTTCAAAAAAATGTCAACAGTGAGAATGTTGTCAAAAATAATGTCTACAATTTTTCTAATTTTCAGTGAGAATTCAGCTTTTTTTACTAATCATCACTCATAATGTCACGCTTTTCAGTTCTCACATATAAAACTTTATGTTTTACATAATAAAATCATCTGATTTTTTGATATGTTGTATTTTTAACTTTCCTCTTTCATATTTTAATTTTAAAATAAAATCTATATCTAAATATAATACTTTTACATATTTCTCTTGACTTTTAACTTGTTATTTAAAGCTATATTAAAATAAAAACTATATAAGTACTTTTTAACTTTTAAATGTCAATAAAAAACCCTATAAGATTTAATTTTTATTTATTATGTTTTATTTTTGTTTTTTAAATACATTGCTTTATTTTAAACCCTTTTACTTATTATTTTAGGACAAGAACACCTCTAAGCAGCCCAAAGGAACCAAGTGTCCCTCTAAGCTCACCAAAGCCACCAGGAAGAAGACTGTCTCATCAAAGAAGGCCACTCCCAAGCCCTCCCCAAAGACCTCCCCTGAGCCCTCTCCTGAGAAGAGCCCCACTCACTCCACTGGGGGAGAGGAACCTGATGGTTCAGTTACTGACCACAGTTTCTATAACTCTGCTTCAGACAAGGAGCCTACCAAGAAGCAGCGCTAGGCCAAGAAGTCCCCTCCAAAGTATAAGTCTCCTACACATGAGGAGCACCAAGATAAGCCCCCCTTCTGCTTCCCCCCACCGTCATACTCCCCTCCTTCAAGTTCATCTGGGGATGATACAAAGCCCCGCCCTGATTACTTCCCTGGCTTCTGACATGCTCCTGCTGGCCTATGGGGCCCTCTTGTAGCCCACAATATCTGCAATGTCAATGAGAAGTTCAAGGTTCCTTCCACCTATCCAAAATACTTCCCCATAATGAGCGTCAAAGGGGGGCCAGCTATGGTAGCAAATGATTACATCTGCATCTGCAATAACACCAACCGGGGCTTCAAGAGCTGCCACTATACCTTTAAGGACCGCTCCTGCCCTGTGCGGCTCAATACTGAGTGTTGGGACTTAGTCCAAACAATCAAGGGTGAGAATACCTGCATCATGCCCAATACAACCATTGCCTGTCTCCTGAAATGGTATCTTGTGAAGATCATGCCTACATCCAAGGACCTTTCCCTCACCCAGCTGGCTGTGCTTGCCTGTAAGCACCTCTCCTCTGCCAATCTGAAGAGGGTGCCAACCCACACCCAGTTGGTTAAGTTTGTTAGTGATAGGCCCCAAGCCTCAAACCCCCTGGACAAGAGTGCCATCACAATTGAAGACCTGGTCAATTCCAATGCCCTCAAGAAGACCAAGGATGGAGAGATGTTCCTTCTCCATGAAAATGGGCAGGAATTGGAGGATAGGATCATTGCCTACGCCACAACCCAAAACCTGGAGCAGCTCAACACTGCTACCACCCGGCTGTGTGACAGAAAATTTGCAACCTACCCAACCCTTTTCAAGCAGCTTTTAGTCCTGCACAGGAAATTCAATGCCTAGATTATCCCCCTTGTTTTCTTTATCCTGCCTGGTGCCAAGACAGAGGTCTATGTCAGAGCATTCAAAATTGTCTGGGATACTTTGATCTTGCTTCCTGCCAACCAGCCCCCACCCACGCCACAAGGGCCAATCCCTCCTCCACTGAGAAGGATGAGTCAACCCTAGCTGCAGAGCAGATAGCTCATGCATGCTCACTTGGGCCAAAGGTGATTATCATGGACTTTGAGCAAGCTCAGTTCAGAGCCTATGAGGCCACCTTCAATAGAGAAGTTCAGGGCTTCTTTTTTTTAGGCAGGCCCTAATCAAACACCTCAAGAGCAAGAAGGAGCTTTTTGAGAAGTATCTCAATGATGGTAAAGGGAAGTGCCGCTTTGCCATGACCCAGTTTGCTGCCTTGGCTTTTGTGCGGCCGGAGCATACTGGGATTGGCTTTGAGGCCCTTGTCAAGGGTCTGGATGTACAAGCATTCTGGCTACTGCCAACCTACTTAACATCCAGCTATTGCTTGATTTGGTCCCCTTTCAATATACCATTTGACATACCAAGAATGGTAACCAAGCAATATCACCTGACTTTCCAAGTATCCAGTGGCTCAAACCCATCTTGCACATGACCAACTCCTAGGTTTGATCTAAATAAATCCCTGCCACAGTCAAGTCTATATAATTCTAAAGTATTATCCAATAAAATATACTTCTCTTTATTCTTAAATCCATTTTTGAAGCTTCCCCAAAAAGTGCTCCTTATCACTGGTAGCAGCTACAGTTTTTTGACCACACCCATGAAAGAGAAAATGACTGAACAGAATCTGCTCACCTTTGCTCACATACTCAACCAGGCCACATCCCAGGAGACCTGGAAAACATACCTCCGCGCCCACAACATCAATGAAAATATACCTAGTGGATGCACCGTATTCAAAGGTCTGTTCATGCCAAAAGCATGCGCCAAGATTATTCAATACAGTTGCTATCTTCAACCACAAACAAACGCACAACCACCTATCACAGATGAAGTGACCAACACCAAATACATTGGTATTGACATGTTCTTTGGTAAAAACAAAGAAAACGTCATCAACTAGCTAGACCACACAGCCGCCAAACTCTGCGCCAGCTGCATCCCCCATGAGAAATGGGTCCAGAAAGCCAGCAAGCGCCTATACAAGGCCGCAGCTAACTGGTTTGCCACTTGGGTGGCTCACAAACTTACAACCAGCTTGAAAACTGGGAAGAGTTCAAATCAGACATCATACACAATTTCTGTGTCACTGAATCCCTCCAAGACATTGTAATACAGCTCAGCAATCTTCCTCAGAAGACCACTATCACAGTGTACGCCAAATAATTTTGAGGAAATATGTTGCAAAATCCAAAACCCAGCACAAGCTGACAACTTACATACCAGAGCATCATTCATCAACATAATGAAACCCTCTGTTGCTGCCCTCATCTGCCTAGAGGCCAACACCTCCATGCCCACGCTCATTGCAGAAGCCAAGTGCACAGAAAAACGCGCAAACATGGAATATGCTGCACACAACGGCAATTGCTCCTCAAACAGCAATGGCAGAGAAAACTCCAATGGCAATAAACGCCAGAACACCAACCATAACAGCCGCAACTCCAATTGCAACAATGACAATTGCAGCCAAAGCGCAAACCGCTCCTGTCCCAAGAAAGAAGACACTGCCAAAGTTAACAACGCTGAGGTAGCAATCCACTATGAATCTGACCCCACATTCTCTGACCTTGAAGGTCTCAAAACAGAGGAACAGGGAAAAGAGGAGGGGGAACAGGCCTAAGTGCCCCTGTCTCCCCCCATTTTGACAAGAAATTGTACCAAGGCACAAACTTTGCTGCTTTCATCCCCCGTGTCCCACAATCCTCCATTTTTATGAACATAAAAATTAAAGATTGCTCACAACTTCTTGTATACCCATACACTTACAAATCACATACACATAAAATTTTATTCAAATCTGGTGCACAACACACTATGGTTAGCAAACCTTTTATAACCAAGTACAAAATACCAGTTGTCAAATCCAACTTCAAATACGCCAGAATGGCAGATAAATCAAAGGTTCTACTCAAAGGCAAAACAACTCCCTTCAGAATTGACCTCCAAGGCATACAAACGTCCATCAAAGGACTTGGCATGAACAAAATAAACTACAACATTGTAGCAGGCATGGACTGGTCCACCCAAGTGAACCCCAGCGTATGTTGTAAAACAAAAACCATGACCATTAAATGCAATGGAGTCAATTTTAACATCCTCATAGAACCCAGTAACCTCATTCTAAGAGACACAGTATTTGTCCAGGTCATAAACCAAGACAACTCAGAATGTCTAACTAAAGTTATTACCCTCTACATAATGAGGTACACCAAATTCAATGATATATAAACAATAAAAATCCAATGCCCAGAACTTGCGGCACTCCTAAACAAATACACCCATGTATTCAAAGAAGAACTCACAGAGTTACCCCCAAACAAGAGGTCAAACATGGCATCAACCTATGTAAAGCCATGCCCAAACCTGCACCCCTCTACAGAATCTCTCCCATGGAGACCCAAACCCTCAAAAAACATATTGAGAACAATCTAGAAAAAGGATTCATCCGCCCGTCTGAATCCCCATGGGGGCAGCAGTGTTCTTTGTAAAGAAAAAGGAAGACACTTTGCATCTAGTAACTGACTACAGAGCACTAAATGCAAGCACAGTAAAGAATAAATACCCTCTCCCACTTATAGAGGATCTTTTTTCAAGACTCTTAGGAGCCAAATTTTTCTCCAAAATTGACCTCACCTCAGGTTACATCCAAGTTGAAGTAAAGGAAAAGGACATACCAAAAACTGTGTTCCGTACAAAATTTGGATCCTTTAAATGTAGAGTAATAAACTTTGGGATGACCAACACTCCTGTGACATTTGTCACCATGATGAACCAAGCACTAAAAGGTCTCTCAAATACATTATGCTACCTTGACAATATCATCATATTATCAAAAACAAAAGAGGAACACCTCATGCATGTCCGCAAGATACTCAATTGACTTGCAAAGCACAAACTTTATACAAAACCAAGTAAGTGCCAATTTATGGAAAAGGAACTCCTGCTCTTGGGCCACATTGTCTCTGATGGTGGCATCAAAACAGATCCAGAAAAAATTAAAGCCACAAATAACATACAATGCCCTACCTCTGTTAAACAAGTTAGATGCTTTCTTGGTATGGTAGCTTACCTAAGGAAATACATCAAAGACTGCAGAAAACTAACCACACCAATCAATGACTTAACCAAGGGTAATGCCAAAAAGAAATTCATCTGGACTCAAAAATGTGACAAGAATTTCCAATTATTAAAACAAGCTTTGATCAAAGCACCAATCTTGCAATACCCTAATAATAACGGGTGCTATGAGCTCAAGTCAGACACCAGCAACACCGCCATTGGCGCAGTCCTGCGCATCTGCCAGCCAGGGCAGCAAGACTTCCTGACAGTATGTTACAAAAGCAGAAAACTAACTAATACTGAGCAGAGATACCCAATACACAATAAGGAATTGCTAGCAATATACCACTCATGCAAGAAATGGAGATGTTATCTGTTAGACACTTAAACGTCCAAGTACTAACTGACCATAAATCCTTAATAGATTTCAAAACTCAGAACGCACTTGCATGGCGACAAGCCAAATGGATGTACTTGCTGGAACAGCTTAACTTGGACATCCAATACAAAAATGGGGCAGAATTAGTCACAGCTGATGCTCTCTCTAGACTATGCCAGCCTAGAGAGAATCACCCAGACCACCTGGACCCTGACTGGCCAAACCTGTACAACACTGAGTATAACACCAAAGGGAAAGACCCCTCAACACATCAACTGACCCACAATACATTAGTAAGAAACAAAAAGTATTACCATGTATTGAATGGCACTGTATACCAAATTATTAATGACAAACATGTTCCCTAAATCTCATCTTCACAAAGAGTTGACACCATATTAAGACATCACTGCCTACTAGGCCATACAAAGGCTAACAACCTATACCTCACACTAAAAGAGATAGTATGGTGGCTCAACCTCAAGCAGGATATAGTTGATGTTCTGAAAAGTGCACAGTGTGCAAGAAATACACCAGTACAAAGGCTCCTCAGCCAACGGTCAACCCAGTACTAGACCCTGAACCATTCAAGGTTTGGGGACTGGACGTAGTGGGCCCCTTCCCAGAAACAAAAACAAACCAACATTTCTTAATTGTAGCTATTGACTTTGCCACACGCCGGCCCATCTGCTGGGCAACAAAGGATCATAAAGCAGAAACCATCAACTGTTTCATTAACAAAGCAGTCATAACCAACTACGGCACTCCAGAATACATCATAACTGATGGAGCAACCGAGTTATCAGGTCACTTAGTAAATGACAACTTAAAATCCAAAAACATTAAACACTCCACAACCTTTCCATACAGGCCACAGGCCAACGGCAGAGTTGAACACCTTAACGTCAGCCTTATCAGAGCCCTGGAGAAAATAATGGATGGCAAAGCCAAAGACACATGGCCGCTATACCTGAAACATGCATTACTAGTATCCCAAGTCTGTACCAACCAAGGAACAGGCTATTCACTGTTTGAGCTAACCTACGGGTACAAACCGGAAATAATCACCTGCAACAAACAGCCATACATAAATATCCCCTGGGGAAACCTCCCACAGTAAAACAAGCACCAAATATACAACACATCTGCCTCAAAGCTAAAATAGCAGAAATAAAGAGGTTCAAAACACAAAAGTTAACCTCTACAGAGGAACCACTTCCCATTAACTCCCCTGTCTGGATTCTAGCTGGCAACAGAAAGAAACTAGAATCAGTACACTGGGGACCAGGAAGAGTCATCAAATACAGACCAGAACATAACACCTATCTAGTAAAATTCCAAGGTGCCAAAAACCCAATTATCAAGAAATACCACAGAACCTGTCTCTGCCTCAGTAAAGGAGAGCACTTGACCAGACTGGTTCCAACTAGTAAACAGCTCCAGGAGCATCAGGCGGCAGCCATGAAAACAAAGCCCCCTTCTGATGCACCAGAGTAACCCCTTAAGGGGTTTGTGTGTTGAGGGTCTGGATGTAAAAGCATTCTGGCTACTGCCAACCTACTTAGCATCCAGCCATTGCCTAATTTGATCCCCTTCCAATATACCGTTTGACATACAAAGAATGGTAACCAAGCAATATCACCTGACTTTCCAAGTATCCAGTGGCTCAAACCCATATTGCACATGACTAACTCCTAGGTTTGATCCAACTAAATCCCCGCCACAGTCAAGTCTATATAAGTCTAAAGTATTATCCAATAAAATATACTTCTCTATTTTCTTAATTCCATATTTGAAGCTTCCCCAAAAGGTGCTCCTTATCAACCTCCTTCAGGATGCTTATATGAAGAAGCACTCCCCCATTTTCAAGGGCTACCTTGATTACTTTGAGCAGCAATGGGTAGGCAAGAAGATGACTGCCTGGAGAGGAAAGAGCGGGGCCACAGCACCATGGAACTGCCAGAGCGCCTGCCTTAAGGGGGAGATGAAGACCACGTCTAGCCTGTAAGTGTGGCAAAAGCACCTGAAGGTGAAGTTTGGGTCAAACCCCAAGTACAACAAGTTCTTCTCCAAGCTGCAGGAGGAGCAGGCCCGGATTATTTCCAAGTTTTGCAACCTGGACAATTGGGTGGCCCCCAAGAAGAGAAAGGTTAAGGACCAGGACTATCAGGAGGACATCCAGAAGGTGGTCAAGAAGAAGTATAAGGTGGCAGAAATCAAGAAGTACCTAGAAGATGTTGCAACTGCTCTTGCTGATGGCTTCAATTAGCCCAGTAAACTTTGCCTTGCCTGGACTCTTTTTACTTTTAATTTTTATATTTTTTGGATAGTACTAATATTTTTTATTTATAAATGATAAGTTTCAGATATAGTTTCATTTGGCTTAGTAAAAAATATCTTATATTTTGTTAATTTATCTTTAAGCTATGTGATTTTTTCAGTTAAGCTTATATAAAGTATAATAAATTAACTATAGAGTTTTCTTATATTTTGTAGTAATTATTATATATTAAATATCTTTATTTTTGGATCATTGGAATTTAAGTTTTATTGGAATAAAAAACAATTTTGTAATAAAGAGTGTAATTTACATAGTGTTGTAACATCTTTGATTACTCCCTCTTGGGGAATTAACGCCCCAAGTAAATCACTGAGCAGCTCACTGAGTGATTCACGGCCCAGTCAATAAACTGGTGGCACCATTATCAGTTAACCATCTATGACAGGAATCACTCAATCCAGGTCTTAAATAGAACACAACTTGATTAAGCCTCGTGACTCAAGAGGAACATTACTCAGATAAGCCCCATGATCTCCATGACGTACATGGACAACATGTGGCTTTTCATGATACTATATAATGTTCTATATTCATATCCAATAAAGTATCATTCTCTTCTTAATCTTCCCCTTTCATTTTGTTTATTATACTTCCCAGAAGTATAAACACAACAGTGGTAGCACAGGTAGGTTATACATACCTACCCAACTCAAAGGAAAAAATTCCCCCCAAGAAAAGAACCCAAACAATGTCACTCCCTAACAGCTGGAGAGATTACAAAGTAAGACAAGACGTTCCCCCAGGCCTTGTCATCTACAATAACGTCCTTGTATCCATTGACCAGTACAACGCTCTCAAAACCTGCAGACTGTTCCCCACCACGCCAACCACAACAGCGCCTACGCAACCTGAGATACCCAATATTGTGTTCCAATGCTTATGTACCTCTGAGATTGGCGCCTTTGCAGGACTACGCCGTGAGAACGCTTCTCTTTAGATCAACAGCACCAAGAGCAAGTTCAAACAAGTGGAGTACCCCCAAAGACTCTGGGTCAGCAAAATTGTCCTCTGTGTCACAGGGACTGCTTCACGTTTGTTACCAAATGGCTAGCCCAACATCCTGACCAGAAGGAAAATTGGGAAGTGTTCAAGGCCGCATTTCTCAAAACTTTCTCCATGAAGGACTCATAAATGGTGATTATGACCAAACTTCAAACCTTCAAAATGACAGGAACCATCAAAGAATACATTGCAGCATATGAAGGACTACGTGACCGTGCACCTAACACCATCAACTTTGATGAACCTGGACCACACCTGGACTTCTACAATGGCCTTCCCACACACATTAGACATCAGTTTGACATGGCCTGCTGCAAGAACCTTGAGGATGTATTCCTATAAGGAAAGCACGCATCTCAGAAGTCTGACAATCTACATGCCACCAACAAGCACAAGTAAAACCCTGCAGCTAAGAGAGAGCCTTGCCCCAATAAGCAAAACAACCGAGCCAATAGTACCCATCCTTGAAATGGGAATCACACTGCACAAGCCAACCAGGCCAGCACCAAAGATACCAGCAAGGAGGGAAAAGCTCAGGGGAGTGCTTAGGCAAGCCACCCTCCCCCCTCTTCACAAGACTTGTACAGAGAACAGGACGTGGACTCAATCACCATAATCCAGGTTCCCTCCAGCAATCCTCTACTGTTTGCCGCCCAAACTGAAAATAAACTCCTTACCTATCCTTTCTGTTTTTGTAGATACCAGGGCACAGCACTATTTGACACTGGAGCCAATCAATCATTAATTAACAAGAGTTTTGCAGACCTCATTAAGTTACCTACATTCAAAGTAGCATCAAGAAAGTCATCATGGTGGACAACCACAGCACACCAGTTACCCACAAGATAAAACTTTTCTGGGCCCAAATAGAAACATCCAAACATCAATTAGCAGCCCCATCATTCCAATCCCCAAATACAATATCATACTTGGATTAGATTGGATGTAAAAGAAAAAGCCTCACATCAACTGGGACAGTGCCACCCTCACTATCCAGCGAGGAGAAGTCCACCATCACGTGTACCTGACACATCTTGACACCCTCATGAGGGACCACATATTTGTAAAGATCATGGAAACAGAGAAAGAAACTGACATCAGCAAAATCAATTAGAGAAAATGTATGTATGAGGTCATACACTTAAAAAACACAGAAACTCAACACAAACAGAACCCAATTAAAGACCATCTAGTCAATTAATTTCCCTTTGTATTTCAAGAAACACTACCTGGGTTGCCCCCTGATTGGGGTATACAACACAAGATAGACCTAAAAGGTAGCGTGCCTAAGGCAAGACCCATCTACTGCCTCACATCACAAGAAGACAACGCTCTGAAAACTTACCTTGACAAAGCACTTGAGAAAGGCCTCATCAGAGCCTCAAAATCACCCTTTGGTGCTGCTGTCTTCTTTGTGGCAAAGAAAAATGGAGGCCTCCGCCTGTTCATGAACTACAGGGCCCTCAACAAGGTCACAATAAAGAACAGGTATCTCCTGCCCCTAATTGATGATGTCCTTTTTGATGCCCTGGGGGTCCCAAATCTTCACAAAAATTGATTTGACAGCAAGATATCACCAAATTTGCGTGAAACCTGAAGACATTCCAAAGACCACATTTTGAACTAAATACATGTCCTTTGAATGTGTTGTCCTCAATTTCAGCATGACAAACGCTCCCAGTACCTTTGTAACCTTCATGAATGAAGTATTCAATGAAAACATTGGGAAAAGAGCAATCATCTACCTGGACAACATCATCATTTACAGTCTCAACCTACAACAACACTGGGAAGACGTCCATGCAGTCCTCTGTACCCTGCAGGAAAACCAACTTATTGCCAAACCGTCCAAATACAAGTTCTTCTCAACTGAACTTCCATTCCTTGGCCATATCATTAGCAAGGATGGTATCAAGCCAGATCCAGACAAAATACGCGCTATAACAGAGATGCCAGCCCCAAGGAACAAGAGCAAACTCTGCACCTTCCTTGGAATGGTAGCCTATGTACGCAGGTTCATCCCTGACTGGAGTGCTCTGACAGCCCCCTTGTCAGCCATCACTAGGAAAACAACCAAATTTGTCTGGACACCTTTACAAGATCAACATTTCCGCCAACTGAAAGAGCGCATGGTTACTGTCCCCATCCTGCAATACCCAAACTGTGAGGATATCTATGAGCTAGAAACTGACGCCTCTGATTAGTCCATAGGAGGAGTCCTCTGTATCCAAACGGCCCAAAAGGACTTCCTCCCCGTGACATATGAATCAAGGAAGCTATCAGACAGCAAACAAAGATACCCTATATACAATAAGGAATTGGTTGCCATCATACACTGCCTCATGAAATGACAATGCTATCTGGAAGGAGCCCAGACGTTCAAAGTACTCACCAACCACAAGTTGTTGATATTCTTCAAGACACAACAACACCTGTCAAGAAGACAAGCCAAATGGATGAGTCTCATACAGAGATACCCCATGAAAATTTAATACAAGCCAGGCAAAGAGATGCTTACTGCAGACGCCCTATCAAGGCTATAAAATAAACACATCCTTCACACTGATGGCAAACCCCATCCCATGTTAATCATAGGGAATCTCCAGGAAGAGTTCCACCTGGAACACCAATGAACATCCAAGAGAAAGTCCTCAAGAACAAACATCTGTTCAAAAACGTATATGGTACCCTTCACCAAATACTTCCAAATGGTGACACTGTACCCTACGTCCCATCAAAACAAAAGATTGACACAATCCTCTGTTATCACAGAGACTTAGGACATATCCATAGCAGAAACTTACATGAGTACCTCAATAAACACTACTGGTGGCCCAACATGCTAGATGATATCAGAGAGGTACTGTAACAATGTGAGGTCTGTGAGAAGTACACACAAACTAAAGCTCCACCCAAGTCAGTAGTACCCATATCCATCACACAATCCTTCAAGGTATGGTCGTTGGATATTGTGGGATCTATGCCTGGTGAAAGCAAAGGCAAGAAGTACATCATCACAGCCATCAACTATGCAACCATATGACCCGTAGCACAAGCCACAAAAGAGCACAAAGGCAAAGACGTGAGATAATTCATTGGCAAAGAGATCATAGCAAAGTTTGGAAAACCTGACCTCCTGATCACAGATGGAGGCACTGAACTTAAAGCTATTGACATCAATATCTGCCTCACCAAGAACGGAATAAAGCACTTCACAGCCAGGCCATATCACCTACAAGCAAATGGACGCGTAGAACATTTAAACAGCTCTCTAGTGGAAGCCCTCAGTAAGTTGTCTGCCAAAAATCCAAAAGCCTGGGTTGACATGCTACCAACCGCCCTTATGGTCTTCAGAACACAAGTCAACTGCAATATGGGCAAAAGCCCTTATGAACTTGTCTATGGTCAGAAACCCTCACTTGTCAGTACAACCATGGGACCACAACTGCCACTTCCAAAGAAGATACCAGACAGCAATGAACCAAAAGTACTACAAGCCAGAAAGGACCAAGAAGTGATGGAACAACAAAGGGTTCAGTGGGAATCAATCTCATTGCAACAAGAAAGGTTCCAAGTTGGAGACAAGATCTGGGTTGTCAATCACAACCAACACAAATTAGACCCAGGGTTACGCGGACCAGGCATTGTCATGAAAGTGAAGCCCAATAACACATACCTCATCAAAGGATTGGAGCTTGAACTGAACTGAAATGTAAGCATAATGAATGACTTTGTTTGTGTAAGGCAAGAGAAGCCCAACAAAATTTAAGGCTCCCTGTACCCAACACCAAACTGGATCAATATCAAGCCTGTATACCAGATACTCTCAAGAAGATTCCTAAGGCTCCGCCTTCCAGCACCCCAGGGGGAGATGTTGCAACACCTTTGATTACTCCCTCTTGGGGAATTGTGGGGTTTCTGGTCACCAGTCCCCATAGTGTGTCCTGGGTTGTAGCCAGGGACCAGCTTGGAGGAGTTGTCATTCTCCAACAGGGGTGAAGGGTTGGTGAGAAGCTTATACTTGGCTTGCATAAGGGCAAACTCCTCCAGTACCTTTCCAATCACCAAGCAAGCATCTCCACCGTATTCCTGGACTTCAGCAGGTGCCAGCCCTTCTGTAGGCCAATACCAATCCTGTAGTAGTCTTGCAAACTCTTCTCCAATGAACTCTCTTCCTCTATTTGACATTTCCAAATGCCTTGTCACCTTCTCCCACTCCTCCTGGGCAGATTTACTAGAGGCAAACTTCCTGCACCCTAGGCAATAGGATTCCTCATCCCCTGGGCTAGGATATAAAATATGGGATAATTGACTCATGAGACTTAAATACTCTCTTCACACGGGAAATTCAGATAGGGGTTGTAATAGGCACTTTATTCTTTGTCAGAAGGAAGATCCCCTTAGAAACCTTCTGAGATATTGCCTTGGGATAGGGAATAAGAAAGGGTTTGTGCCAATACTTAGAGTTCTTTAACAATATTTTGAACTCCTTGTACTTGGTCTTTGACTCCTGCTCCTTGATCTTGGGCTCCTGCACTTTGGTCTTGGGCTCTGTTGTCTTAATCTTAAGCTCCTATGGTCTGACCTAGCTCTGGCTTCTTATCCTTGGTCTTCTGCTCCTTCTTTAGCTTTTGTGGCCTTTGTAATCCACTTGATTCCGTCCCTGAAGAGTCTCAGATAGCTCTCCCTTTTATAGCCCCTTGTTTCAGACCAAAAACCTCTCTTAGAACTCTGGTTCTTTAAAGCTTAAACTATCCCATTTTTCTTCTTCTATAATATATTAACTTTTAAACTTACTTTAGCCAATGAAAGCCCTGAATTTTCTGCTTCTGCTCCCCATTTTTTAGGCTTGAACTCTCAAGTTACAGCCCTTAAAAAACTGATTAAGTAGGCTCCGGGTTGCAGCCAATCAAACACCTTGCTTCAACGGTTTTGCCAAAACAGTTTCCCTGGATGACCCATCCCTGACCCTGGTTCAAACTCAAAGCTGTCTTGCTCCAGGTAAACAACTGCTCCGTGGTTTGAACAGTTTTGCTGTAATTCCTGTTACGTTTCCCCGGCAAATCTTGAGTGCTTCCACATATGTTTTACTTAGGCAATTTTTGATCCTTTAATTTTTCAACGTTTCTCCATGTTTTTTTTCAACTTTTTGCATCTTTGAACCTGCCTATTGCTCGTCCTTTTGCTTTCCTAGTTGTTCTTGGCAAAATTTGCTCTTTTGCCCTCACAGTTTCTCTGTTCTTCTTCCAGCTTCTTTCTGGTTCATTTTCTCTGTAATCTCTTTTCTAAAAATAACATATAGTTCTAACAAACTATAGGTTATTTTTTCTTCTCTTTCTTTTTACTTATATGATTTTTAATCCTTTCTTAATCATAATCAGGCAGTATTTAATTATTCTTTAACTGCTTCTTTATATCCAAATTTCTTCTCAAAAGTCACTAAACCAGCTCTTCCAGCCTCTGTATTCAGTCCAGCTAGGTCATCCTCTCAGCTCTTCAGTTCTTCAGCACCAACTTCTGGTCCTTTGGACATCCTACACCATGATCTGCTAGTCCTTCATCATGTCTTCTTGTCCTTCTGCTTATCCTTAACCAGTTCCTCACCAAATCCTCACTAGGAACCTAATTCACTCCTTTAACACACTGAACCATATTGGTCCATTCCATTCAATTATGAATTAATATTTCACTAACTAGCCTTCACTGTGACCAAACAGTCCCTCTTGCTAGTTTTCTCTGCTAATTCCGTGAACCACCTTGGTTCTTTATCTCAGCCCCCATTACCAGAACTCGTAGACCCAGGCATGAGTCTACATTGAGCTGGCGTTTGACTGGGCCCTCGCAAGTGGCAATCCACTTAGGCCATTCAACCATAAATTTATGTCTATGTGTTGTCTTTACTCATCCAGGTGATGAAGTCTAGGCTTTCAGTTGCAGAGTAATCAGCTCTACTTCCCAGAGGCCTGATCACACCAAGTTCTGCAGCTTGCTTCCCCAAGCAAGCAGCCTTGGTGACACCTCTGAGCATGCCTATACCCTCCAATGCTCACTTTGGATTTCCCCAAAGTGCCCATAGGGGCATAAACAAGGACACCCTACCAGTCTGCTAGGTAGGGTGCTTGCTCACAGACCTCCTTCAAGTGTATTAGGGTACGTTGAGCCCTCAGAGCTCTTCCTCTCCCTGGCAGCCTGTGTTACCCGCCAGGGGTCCAAACTTACTCCCCCCCAGACAGACAAAGTTCCCTGCTTGCTATTTCAGTCTTCACCCTCCCACAGCCATGGTTCCCTGCTAGGTGAAGCACTATAGCCCAAAGCAGCCAACATCTTCTGCTGGGTGGAGGCAACAACTGCCTCTGGTAGTCCTTTGTTACCTACCAACCAGGCCTTAATAACCCTAGTAGACCATGTTACCTAATAGGCTCCCCTTACTTACCCTAGTAGACCATGTTATCTAGTAGGCTTACCTCACTTACCCTATTAGACCATGTTACCTACTAGGTTTACCTCATACTTACTCCTAGTAGCCCTATGTTACCTACTAGTTTACAACGTTGCCAGCTAACCACACATTGTCATTCTTTAGCATATTGTCTTTATTTGAAGCCTAATCAACCCTCGCCTCAAAACCGCACACATGTGGATCACCACAGGAATTAACGCCCCAAATAAATTACCAAGTGGCTCACTGAGTGGTTCACTGCCCAGTCAATAAACTGGTGGCACCATTATCAGTTAACCATCTATGACAGGATCAGTCAATCCATGTCCTAAATGGAACACAACTTGATTAAGCCTTGTGACTCAAGAGGAACATTAATCAGATAAGCCCCATAATCTCCATGACGTACATGGACAACATGTGGCTTGTCATGATACTATATAATATTCTACATTCATATCCAATAAAGTATTATTTTCTTCTTAATCTTCCCCTTTATTTCGTTTATTATACTTTCCAGAAGTATAAACGCAACAATAGTAAAGTAAAAAATTGCTTATGTCTCTTGATTCTTATTACTTAAGCTATTTTTTATTGCATTTTTGAACTTTCTGGGGTTCTTTTATTATAATAATGTATTTTTTAATATTTTTCAATTAAAATGTGCAGGGTAAAGTGTGCCTTTATTTAAAAAAGTGTTGACATCCAGAAGACAACATTATTTAAAACTGGGTTGTCACTTTACCATAGTGTCAACATTAAAAGTGTCAACATGGCCACTGTTGCCAAACATAACATCAACCACTAACCACACTGCCACCACCATCACCTGCTTCATTGGCAAAGATATTGTGACATGTCTTAATTGCCCCAAGCAACTCATCACAGATGAAGGTTCAGAACTTGTGGGTAATATAATGAAGTAACAAGCCTAGTTGTGTTAGACACATAAGGGTTCACTCTTTATAATGAGCTGGATAGATATTAAAGGTTTGGGTTGAACTTCAATGATAGCTTAAGCTATTGAATAGTCAAGAATCATTTATTTATAGATGATTATAGAAATGAGGTGAAATATGTAAAGTTACTCCCCCTTTGGCCTTGGACAGGACAATTTTCCCCTGCTGTACAAAGAAAACCTCCCAAAAACTGGCAAAGCTTCTTAATTCTCTTGAGGATTTGGTTCATACCATGGATGAAAAATTTGCATTAGCTTACTCCACAGACTCCCCTGCCTTTTTTGCTCCACCCTGGAAAAAATATGATTGAGTTGGATTATTTGTTGGCCTGGTACCACCCATTTTTAAAAACCATCAAGGCTGGCCAATCAAAACACCCCACATTGATGCCCTTAGTTTCAAATGAATTCCCTGAACCTCAAACTTGCACCAGATAGTCAGATTTTACATCAGAAATTAATGAAGCACCTCTCAAACTCCCTGGATCTGCCTTGCAAAATTTCTCTTGTGATCAATCAAATGTCAAATTTTGGTCAGGTGACCACCCAGTTTCTCATCCAATCCCTTAAACCAAGACAGGGGACTTTTTGTCCCCTGCTTGCTCATTTTTTCAAAAATAAAGTTTAGAGTTTCAACCTAATTTTAGTTTAAATTTGAGCTCTTGTTTGGAGCTCCTATATTTTAAAAACTTTTAGTAGAAATTCTGCTCTTTTTTGCCTAGTTTTTTTACCTGTTGTCTTTGAAACCTTCTTCTAAGTGGTTAGCTTTAGCATCAGTGTATAGTGAAAATTGTTCTTACATTTGCTTTCAAACCTGATGTTTGAACCTGGGTTTCCTATATAAGATTGGTAGAAATAGCTACTCTAATCTTGAAATTTACCTGCTTTTGCTTTCCCTCAAGTCTGATTTTGCTTCTGTTGTCATCAAAGTTGTCTGCGGTCATTTCCAAGACTTGACAAAGTACCAAGGCCCAAATATCTTGTTTTTTCTTGCAGCTCCTCCTACTAGTGAGAATTCTACAAGTAACAGACTCAGAAACTTTGCCAGTTTCATCCAAATTCCTTGGAGATCATAGATATTATAGTACCAGCTCTAAAATTTGTTGTCTTTTCTCTGGTTCATGTGTTGGTTTTCATATGGTCCATGTCCCCTGATTTAAGGGGCTGCATCTTTTCCTTGTCCTGCTTGGTGAGAAATGATCCAGCCAGGGCTCTACATTTGTTGGAATATCTGTCATTCAGAGCCAATGACCTCCTCTCCACTGGAGAGACCTTGGTCAAAAGCCTTACCTGCAATAATCTTGACTTGTATTATCCTGATACCAGCCTGACTCACCTTTCTGATGATGGAGCTCCTGTGCCTCATTCCCCTTGTCAGAGAAACAGGTATTTACCCTGAATGACCCACCTGAAGCCTTGGCTTGTATCTCCTAGTGTGTTCCCTGGCTGCTTTCTAGACTTGTTTTGATGGTAATAGATGCCTATTTTCCCCAGGTTCCCCCTGTATCTTCTCTCTGGTCCCTTTTTCAAGCAGCTATCCCAGTGATTCACTGTATGGCATCCTGGTGGTTTGTTTCACCCAGATTAGAGCCAAACTTAGTTAGTTTAGCCCCTCTCTCTCACAAAATCATAGGATTAATTAGAGTATGTAAATCAGTTCTACATATTAATGAGCTTGCAGCTCATCAATCATAAGATTCTGTACTCATTCTACAAAGTTACACCTCCCCCTTAGGCCTTTAACTCAATTCTCACCAAATACTTGGGAATTTTCACCCAAACATACCTGAATATTGTTAGGATTTAACCTAAAAACCCTGAGAAAAGCCATCACACTAATGTTTGTAAAAGCACTTGGAAGACGCCTCCACCTAACCCACCCAAGAGACACCACTGATCAAAGAGTCATGTGTAATATAAGCCAGGAGAAGTACAAAGTGCATCCAAGAAATCTTCTTTAATTTTAGATTGAGCCAGGTTTTCTTTCAACTTTATTCATTCATTTTTTTTAATTCTCATTGCCTCAAGAATCACACACATGTTTACATCTCATTAGTGGATTATCTTTTGACCATCCTAACTACCTCTCCAACCCCATCACCTCTCTTAAATGGATGCAAGAGTATAATAAACTATTGCCTCATTATGCTCATATATAACCAAGCTCAAAATTTGTTGGTATCTTTGCCATTATGTTTTATTTTTTTTCTTTTGGTGTTAGTAAATTCATTTTCCCTCTTTGGCCACCCTGGAACTGTTAGTGACAGTCTTTTTGGTTGCTGCTGAAATTGTGGTTTAATCACAATTGAGAGCAAGGTTGTGTTTCTTCTAATCTACTCCTCATTTCTCACACATTCTGATTGCTGGAAATCAGGGCTCTTGACAGTTGTCCATCACTCAATAAAAATCTTTAGGAATGGAAAGATATTTTAAATAAGGTCTCATATATGCAAGCCCAATACATATTCACTGATTTACAGTTGAATGAATGTCCTTATTTAATACAACTGTTTGTCATGCAGGGGGCTTGCTTTACCTTGATTTAGCTCTCAATTGGCAGTCTTAACTAGTCTTGGACATATAAAGAAAGTTATTGGCATCAACAAGGGTAGACCAGGGCAAGCTAAAATTAACAGTCTCCTCCTCACTAGCACAATGATGCGCTAATGCCTGTAACATTGTGCAGGAACAGATCAAGCAGGTGGCAAAACACCTTGAAGATTGCTAAATTGTAGATGAAACTGTCTATACCATCAACCAAAACTCTGAAAAAACTGAACACAGCCAGCTTGGGCCCTTCAAGGTTTCAGCTGTCTACAGCAACCACACCTATCAGCTTAAAGACACCCAATGCAATACCAAGAAGCTTCATCACAACCAATTATGCACCTATTGCACTGTACCTGCCCATAAATGTTTCATATACAACTTATTATATCTTTCACATACCCCAATTATAATCCTGGACAATAAATAGGGGCAAGAGAGGATGTTGCAAACAATATTGACTATCTTCTCACCAATGTATATCACAATACACAGGGGGTGCTCATAAAGTTTCCCCATAATGTAACTAATGATTCTAGGGATTTTGCCACCAGTGTCAAAATACAGGCAATATCTTTCAATTAAGTATGTAGCCAATTCCAAGAACTGATTCCTTGATTAGATATTTGCCGCTCACCCCATACTTGGGTCCTGCCACAATGCCACTCTCCTTGATGAATTTGTGGCTTCTCTCTCTGGTATATTAATTACTGTTTCCTAAATAAAGCTATGTCTTATTCCTATTTTCTGTCATTTCTTCTTGGACTGTTGTCTTCTCTAATCTTAATACTGGACTATAATTGGTCCAGTTGAAACAGATGCTTTTATTTTGATTGAATTTGCCATATTATTATAAAAACCTCTATCTTAAAGGCTATGTTGTTTATTTACCAAAAATTAAAAGCCTAAAAAATAAAAATTTCATTCTTTAAAGAAAATTAATTGAGACTGCTTTTATTTCTAAGCTTTTTGATAAAAATTAAATATATATACAGTAGTTTTAAAAGCTATGGCAACAAGCAAAATGAACTCAGATTTAAACAAAATCATTTCAGATTAAAACAAAATCCAAGTCACACAAGATTCAGGATTCAAATAATTTAAATATTGTCAGTTAATAAATGAAATTTCAAACCAAAAACAAAATTTCACTCGCCCATTATACAAAATTATATCAAACATCAAGTGGTGTAGTTCAACCCACAAACAAAATGAACTGACGCAACAAGTGAAATGGATGGATGCTATTCCGGAGTATATTATAATCCAATCAGGATTCATATGAGACGCCAACAGAAGGACCAAAATGAAACAAAATCTGAGTAATCTAGAAGCGAGATTACACAAACACAAAACAAAATGAACTCACACAAGATGTGTAGTATGAGCAGCCTAAAATAGAAAAATAACAGTATAACAGCCAATCAACAGCTATCCCATTTAGGAACAGAGGCATTTTATCCATTTTCTTGGCTCCAGATTTGTATGGAATGTTTTTGAGAACCTTCCAAATATGGACTTGAGATCACAATAAAAATAAATCATTAAATTTTAAAATTTCTACTTTTAGTGATTTTATCCTAGGTTTTTTTCAATATGGTTTTCAACAGCAATATTTTCAACGGCGCCAGAAGCCAAGCCAGATTCAATGGAGACAAGACTCAGGACGTGGAGGCACCTGTTTACACCCAAGCCTTTGAGGTGGGTAACAAGGAAGCTGACCTGTTACTGTCCCCCAACCCATATGGCTTTGACTTGTTTGAGAGTCACTTTGCGTCTAGTGCTGCCTCCGCTCCCACACCCACCCCTGCACAAGCTGCCCACCAACCAACCAATCAGGATGGAAACCTCAATTTGGAACAACTTCCCATCATTGCCCAACCTGCCCCTCCCTCAGCCAATCAGGCTTTAGCTCCCCCTGCCCAGCGCCCCAAACGCAGAATAATCACTGCCCAAATTCTTCAGGAAATTGTGGCACTCAACCTGCAGGGTCTGTCCTGGGATCAGATTGCTGATCAATTTCAAGTTATCTGTGCTACTGTCATGCAGGAATTCAACAGCATGATGAACAGGGGGAACTGGATTGGGGCAGCCAAGAAGTCCAAGAAGGCCCAAGAGTCCCAGATAACTGAGGCATACCTGATCATGCTTGACCTCCTCCAGTGGGACCCCAAGCTTCCCTTGACCCAGGTCCAGAAGCAACTTGCTCACCATGGCATTTGGGTGTCTGAGCGCATGGTGCAGCTCTGGATGTACAGGAAGGTGGCTTCTATACGGGTTCTTACCAATTTTGCCGGCGACCAATGGGATGGCGCTGAGGATTCCCTGTATGATCCCGCCATTGAATCCACCCTGGTCCAATGCCTGACTAGTCTAACCAATGATGTCATTTTCATCTCCTACTACTAGCTATTGTTAGCTTTTGATGACTTTGGTGAGATGGGAAAAGCCACCACCAAGAACGGAAGGAAGAAGGTCAAAAAGGGGATGTTCATTGGTGCATTTCTGGCTGTGTTGACCAAGGGTTTTGTCTATTATTAGACAAACCCTGATTTTGTCAATGGGTACTCATACGGTCACATCCTTGGTGGATTGCTCAACTCCTGGGATGGCTCAAATTCAAAGCATCGGGTTTTCTTGAGCCACCAGATGGAGGGTAGCTCCACTGCCCTTGAGGCCATCCAGGGATGTAGGCATCAAGCATCCGTGTACCCAGCTGGCCACGCCAACGTCCATCTGGGAGATGTTGTCTTCTTTAACATTGGAGATACACTACGGGAGCGCCGCCCTCAGGCTTTCAACAACTTCTATCTTGGGGTCCTTGACCACAATTTTCTCTTTGGTTGCCAAATGGTGGCTGACTTGTTTGCGCAAATGGTTTTCCATGTGAACATGAGCAGCCAATCACGTAAGGATAAGCGCCTTCCACCTCAGGCCACTGCCACTTACCAGCCCATCCAGCCAATGACCAATGAGGAGTACAACAAGCAGTATATGGCGGCCATCACGCAAAATCCTCCTGCCTCCACCCCCACCACCAACACCCCTAACCCGCAAGCCCAACCCACCCAA
>QTSX02006069.1:0-33830 GCA_014839935.2 Entomophthora muscae | reverse complement strand
ATTTGGCTGAAATAAAGACTCAATGCTTGAATCTAGAGAAGGATGGTGGCCTAAGACAGGTAAATGTTTGGTAGGAAAGGATGGTGCTCCAGACTAGAATCATGGTTATACTGGGAAAAGATGGTGCTCTAACCTACTAGGCAATGTATGGCTACTAGGAAAGAAGGATGCTGCAAACCTTAGTAGGTAACTTATGGCTACTGGGAAAAGATGGTGCTCTTAACCATCAGGTAATGTATGCATGGCTATAGAAAGAAGGATGCTGCAACCTAGTAGGTAACTTATGGTTGCTAGCGATGAGCTGAATAGCTCCTGAGATCTTTTGGACCACTGGCAGAGGTTCAGTAAAAATCTTTCTTTAGTTTATAGTAAGGTTTTTATGTCTTCCTGAAGCTTTGAGGAGGTCTTAAAGTTACCAGGAGGCATGGATATGCCCAGGTCATCACAAGAAGGTTCTGGTGTGGAAGCAGCTGCAGAAAATTATAATTAATAAGTTTCTGGGAAGTAAAGTTGCTGGCATTGCAAACTGAAAGCTCAAACTAACCACTTGAGGGAGTAAAACAGCTGCACAGACATGAGAAATGCTCCCACACATAATAAAGTGTTGGTCATTGATGGGGTCATAGTCAGATGCTAACTACTTGTGGAGACTATTGCCTGGGAGTCTGAGGTGTTATTATAGAGACTACAGAGAAGACAGAACCTAGGTGGTTCACTCAGAGAATGACTTCTTTAATGATCAGAAAAATGACATAGAAGGACACCATAAGAAATGGAAGATGACAGAGAAGGACTAGCAGAAGAAGAAGAAGGAGCATAATAAATTAGTAAGAGTTGTCAAAAGAAGACTATGAGCTGAGAATAAAAGACTAAAGTTGAAAGATAGAAAAAGAAACAAAGTAAAAGAAGGAAATAATTAAGAAATAATTAAGAAAAGAATTAAAAAGAAGGAAATGATAAAATGAATCAAGAAAAGAACTAAAAGATAAAAGAGGAAGAAAGAAACAGTTAAAAGAAATGAACTGCACTTATGAAGTTGGATTATGAGATTGAAGGTAGAAAGGAAACATCCTATTGCCCGTACTTGCCACAGTCAACAAATATACAAAGAAATCATGTCAGGGCTCCCCTTGGATTAGATGCCCTACACCCCAGGAACTGAAATACCTGAAGGACATGTTCTTTACTAGAACATTGTAATTTCAGTTCTTGCCTTCAATGCCTTATCAGCGCAAGGGTTCTTCCAGGCACCTTTGTCCACACTTCAAACTAATGACGTGAGCATCATGCCTGCCCACATAGCCTAGCAACTTTTCAGCACTGCCTTTGAATTTTTTGCAGGAGACAACAACATCAATGTCTCAGAATGGATTTAGTCTACCCATAACAAGCTGATGCAAATAGAATTCCCAGCACACTTTTTAATTATGGATATCTCTATTTAATAGACTCATAATGCAAGCACCTGGTGTGATAAATGGCATACAGATCATACAGAAAAGACCTAGGATATCTTCAAAAAGGACTTTTTGAAAAGAATTTAATAAATTATGCAGTGCTCATGATCATTTTCCAAGTTTAGAACTTGATACAAACTGATACAGATAAGAAGTTGACAAGATCCTACAAATAGTTGCACCTACACCACCTGTTGTAAATTTGAATTCACTAGGGGTTTTGATTGGCCCAGTGAATGATAGTTTGCAGATTGGCTCATGCAAAGCCTCTTATTTAGCTTTTAATCTGTAGAGTTCTCTTTACCCAAATACAGGTTGGCATCAATATCTGAGCCTTCAGAGTTCTAACCAGTCTCTTGCCACTTGGAGTATCTCCACTAAGGCTACTATGATTGAACCTTTGGGTATATAATTATCAGGGAATTCTTCCATAACTACCTCAATTGTTTGGAGCCACTCAACCAAGAAAAAGCAACAATTTGAATCAACAAACAAGTTAAAGACACCAAGTTGAACCTAGTAAGTGACACAGACAGGGATCAAACCCAGAACCCTAAGTACCAGGACAACGTTAGTTCAAAATCATGTAAAGTACATACAATACCTATTTATGTTAAACCAATTGATTGGGTTTTTGCTTTTGAACTTCAAATCAAGTGCAAAAAGGTTAATACTTTACCAAACAATGTCACTTACTGCTGTGCTTCTGATTGGCTGCGCCAATCATGCTTAACACCTTGTAACCTGCTCTATTTAACTTTAAGCCAAGCTCTGTACTTGATGTTCTTTGAGATGCAACAATTAAGGCGCTCATTCCCTATTAACTTGTGGCTAATCCCTGGCTACTCTGAGGTCATCCTAAGTCTTATATACCTTTTTATTAAGCTCTAATTTAACCACAACATGAAAAAGGTTTTTTTCTAATTATCAACTCATGTAAATCCCTCTTATTCCCCCAATAACCACTTAAATATGCCAGCCTCCATTTTGAGGCTATTTAAGTGGGCAATCATTATCAATTATACTTGTTCCAACAATAAAGACCTATATTACTCTACTCCTGCCCACACTCATCTTTTGATCCCTCATTTGAAACCATGAAAGGAATCTTATTCCTGCTAGGTTTCTAGTCCTCCTGCTTACAGTTGTATTAGGTCTTGAAAACCCTAATACCACCACTGGCTGACATAACTCCTCTCCCAATGATGCCCACCAGAAGGAGTCTCTGGCCAACGGGTGGTTCAAATATCCCTCTGGCCACTGGGGAAGAAAGTTCCATTATGGTTGCAACACCACTCCTCCTCCAGTAGAACCCTCTCTGGTTAGACCCAACACATCTCTCTGCCTGTTGACATACTTGGTAGGGTATTATCTATTGGGTTGTTTCAGCTCCATGATGGGTAGATTTGCTTATTTGGGCCATTTGGGCCATCTTGCCATGATCCTGGTACCTTTTGGATCAGTAATTGCAGGGCTCAAATTAGGGGCTTTGGTCCACCAGGTAGGGAACTTGTTCCCAATCAAGTGGGTCCCTGAAAATAATTGAATGTCACTTTCTTCAATAAAATAAGTTCATTTTTGCTCATTAATTTTGACATTGAATCTTCAGCACTCATCTTCCATTCACTAGGAAGATATATATTACTCATACTAAGATCAAACAGGCTTAAAGTCAGAACCTTAAGTCTTATGTATTTAAGGCTTTTTCTTGAGTTATTTATTATGTCAAATAATAAAGCCAGCTTGAAACCCCCTCTGAGATATTTTTTGACAACCCTACCACACACCTCATGTACTATGATGCTCTCAAGTCTCTTTTAATATGACATGTCAACCTGGATCAAGTTACTAACCTGCAAAGCTTGTACAGTGAAGCAGACAGGCATAACAGATCTCCAATGTGCTCCACAAAGCCCAGACTAAAAAGAGAGAAAGACTCAAAGATCTTAACTCCTCTGGTTGTTCCAGATATCACCCACCAAACAATAACAACCATAAGCCTAGAACAACCAATACTCACAATAATGGGAACACTGGACAGTCCAACTGCACACACTTCAGAAGTACTGCCACACAAGGCAAACAAGACAAAGAAAAAGCCTGAGGAGAAAAATAAGCAAGCCAAGCTCTTTCCAACCCCCAGTAGACTCTTAATAATGATTATTGATCTAAGGACATCAACCAATAACCAATGATCCAGGTACTTTCAAGAGATCCTGTACTCTACACAGGTGCCAGACACTTAAATAAACTGATGTCCTAATATTTTGTTTTCAAAGTTACACTAGTTCAGCACACCTGGATTCAGGTGCATATTTTACCCTGATTAATAGCAACTTTGTGAGCAAGTTCAATTTAGCTACTAATTCTATGCATATTAAGAAATTAATTTTAGCTGATGAACATCACATTACTGTTAACCAAGAGACTGCTCCATTCATTGTTGCCCTGAAAAAACTCCACTTCACCATCCAAGGACCAATAATTAAATTTTCTAAGTTTGACATGTTACTTGATTTGGACTGGCTAAGAAGAATCAACCCCCACATAGACTAGGCCATTTCTGTGCTAACCATCAAATGTGAAGGAGTAAACCACCAGATATACCCCAACACAGTGAACCAACTTCTTCAGGATCACGTATTTGTAAAAATTACAGAGACCCAAGAAGAAAATAATAACCTCTTGGCAATTGATTGGGACTCCTGTCAGTATGAGGTCATACACTTCAAGGACCAGAAAGATACTATCACCCCACAGGATTGGGAAATAGTGGCCTGACATCCCAAGATCTTCAAGGATGCCCTTCCAGGTCTGCCACCTGAGAAACACATACGGCACACCATCTAACTCAAGGGTGCAGTTGTAAATACTCATCATGTGGGGACTTATTCTAGCAAGGTAATGTCACGGTAGGTTCCATCATGCCGGGTATTATCTGCCCAAGCAAGAAGGCTCAAAAAGCCAGAAAACCTTTGTCAAAATTAACCAAGTTAACAGATTTAAATCAAACAGTCAATCAAAAATGGGTTATGGCTGCTCCAGTCTGTCAGCTGAAACTGGTTCCCCTTTTCAAATTGACATTGATAAATCAGCGTAATTTGAGGGTCACCCAATATGAGCTTGTCAATCAGCATGATTGTCAGAAACTAGTCACACAAGGGTTCTTTGCAACCTGGACCAGATACTTACTGGACAATGTGGAAGGAATAGGAGGTCAAGACTCAGGTGGTATTGCTTAGTCAATTTTTGATATATATTGAATAATTTTCACTGTTTCAAACCTAAGAGTTGAGTCCTCCTAAAATTTTACTCAATAAAAATCATTTATCCCAAGTTCTAATTTACTTTTTAAAAAATTCATCCTGTGGTTGGGTTGTTAAAACATATTCCATACAATCTGATTCTCAACAGAATCATTTCTGGAAGATGGGCTCCTGCAGTTGGAACTTTGTTGTCGGTGCTGCCCAATGTTAATTTTGCGCCAGCCAATTTTGCAGCTCCTCCCCCCATTCTTGAAACTGAAAATTGTGTAGCCTCTCAATGTCCAAAATTTTATTCTGAAGATTTTTTGATGTTGTCTCAGGCCATTTATCTTGGGCTACTTTGGTTAGGATTAATTGTTCTGCTTAGTCCTGGTATTACAATTGGAAATTTTACAAAAAGATATTTGAAGCCATATTGGTGGTTAATCATTAATTCTATGTGGATTTGAGTGGTAATTCCCCATCACTTGGAAACAGCTTCATACTATCCTGCAATTTCTGTCACAGGTAGGGTGCCAAGATTGACACTTGAACCCTGTCAGGGAGGTGACAATTGGATATATCATCATTACCCAACAGAACACCTTGGTGTGTAAGTTGAATTGTCTACAATTACCAGGGAAGTACATTAGCACATAGTACCTGAAGGTGTAAACAACTATGGACCAGGTCAAGTGAGGCAAGATCAGTGCAGATCAGGAGTAGAGTTAATAAGAGTTTAGTTGTGCCGTCTTTTTGTAGTAGTACTCTTTGTTTGGTTCTTGAAATGGACCACATGGTTTTGAATGTGGTTTGGTGGCCCCCAATCACTAGGTAGTGTCACAAGTGACAACTTCCTACTATCAATAAGCAAGGTAGAATCCCATTTCCAGGATTCAAACCTCAGACCACTGTGGGCCACCAGCTTTCTGGACCAGCTGCCTGCCTGTCAGCGTTTTTCTGGGCTCAAACCAGAAATAAATTTGACTTTGGAGAAACCTCCAAGACCCGCCAGTGGTGTACATTTTACACTCAAATCCTGCCCCTTGGAGAATTCCCTTGGTCCAGTCAATGAGATCAACAACCCAAATGATATCCCTGCAATCTCCTGGACTGCCCCCAATGAGACACCACCTGCATTACCCCAAGACCAAGGACCACAAAGAGATGACAAATTCATTGCCTCAAAAGTAGAATTTGAGATTGCTAGCCCCAACCCAGCCAATGAGGACTCAACAGTTTTGGGCACTCCCAGGAGTGTGCAAACCCTGGTAAGTGCCACCCCTTGGGCCACAAGAAATTTAAAAAAAAATTCCCAAGTTTGATGAGCATACTTATACCCTGAAGATTCCAGGAAGATGCTCATTGTCATCCTTACAATAAAGTATTATGAAAGTTTTGGTTCACTCAGATTTTACCTTAACTCCTTTTAGCACTTTATCATATATAGTTTGATCTCTCTGGCCCCGCCCCTGCAGACAACCATTCCCAAGAAACTACGGACCAGCTGTAAGAATTATACTGTCCCCTCTGGAGTTCTATATGTCCCCATCCATTTCACTGAGTATCCTCTAAACCCAGACTACACTGAGTTCACCCTTAAAGAGACCCTCCTCTACAACCCAACTGCCTGAAATAGAGAAAACAAGCTTATTGGTTGTAAAAAGAAGTGGATCACCATATGTCCCTTGCTATTTTGTGACAAGTATAATCACATGCCCGTGTATCTAGTCCCCATGACACTCCCATTAACCCCGCGGCCCAACTGCCTACAAGAATCAGCATCTCCCTTGCAAATCCACTTCAACTTAGATATTTGGCGTCCTGTACATCACTCTTACGGGACTAATTGATTCTATGGACACCTCCAGTGGGCCTTGGGCTGTTCTCAGAAGATCCTCTCATATATTGCAAAGTTGGCCCCTATCCTGTGGTGGGCCCTTCCCTCTGGACCTGCAGGCCTCCTGCCTGCCAGTTCTCCAGAACCCACCACTGGATAGATTCCTGACAGGCAGGCTGCAATAACTGCAGAGAAGATAAGATATTTTATCTTATATCTCCTGGGAAAGGGTAGACAAAGCTTAAAGTCTTGACTCTCTTTAGGGGTAAAGTCCTGTAAATGTTTTATGTGATATGATTGAGGGTAATTTCACACAATGATAGCACAGCTATCATCAGGTGATTGATTTTTATTATATAATAGTGCCCTGGTGTGGCATGGATATTGAAAAATATTGGTATAGGAACCTCAAACACTTGGTGTTGTCTGAGACTCCCTTTTTGGGGTGGCACTGGGATAGATAAAGTGGCAATGTATTATCAATTCCTGGCTGGCAGTGGCATGAGAAGATTCATGTTCTTTTATGCACCCAAATTTATCAATTGCACTTGGTACATGAATATTTGTGCAGGTGGCCTTGTCATCCCCCTCTGCATTTGGCAAGTTCCCAATTTGGGCAGCAGTTTCCCCCAAAATTGAATTTGGGGAAATTTTCTTTTTTAGGTTTCCCAATTTAGAAGTTTCCTCATTAAGCATGGGAATAGGCCAGTCACAGTGAGTGCTTCACCAGCAACTGGATGGAAAGAGTAGGTGGGTAGACAATGGCTGGCTGGTGGCAGGTGCGGGCAGGCGCGCTGCCAGGCTGGGCGTGCAGCTGGTGCAGTCTCCTATGAAAGGACAAATCAACTAATTTTAAATTTTTAAGGTTTTTTTGCTGTGCATCTTTTGCAGCAGTTCCCCCAAACTGGGGGAACTGCTGCAAATAATCTCCTTGATGGTTTGGCGGTAATGTGCTTCAGACATTAATTCCTTTTGCTGTTTTGTCAGGAATATTGCCAACAGCAGCCCCCAAGGCACAACCCATTTACTGCCTCACACCCAATGAGGACAGCACACTCTGTGTTTACCTCAAAGAGGATCTGGAGAAGACTTATTTGGTCCTCACAGTTGCCTTTTGGAGATGTAGTGTTTTTTGTAACAAAGAAGGACAGATCCCTACAACTAGTCACCAACTACTGTGCTTTGAACAGAGTCACAATTAAGAATTATTACCCTTTCCTGCTCATTAATAACCTCTTTGATGCCTTAAACAGGGCAACAGTCTTTTTGAAGATTGACCTGACTGCTGGATATAACCAATTTTTATCAAAGAGGAAGATATCCCAAAAATATCATGAATTTCATTTTAATACTTGTATTGAAAGCCCAGGAATCAAACCCCAGCCCTTAGGAGATGCCTTGCGTCAACCAGGGTATATGGGAGCCCGCCAGACTTCCAGTTGGGCCAAACCCTGGGCTGCCAGAGATGTCTTGCCACAAACAAGAGAAACAGGAACCTGACAGCCTGTCAAGTATCAAGACTGGAAGTTCTATATCAACATTGGAACCCCTGTAATCAAACCCCGTCCCTCCAAAGGCAAATTGAGTCACCCAGGATAGATAGGGACCTGCCAACTCATTGAGTTGCAAACCCAAGTTGTTGAATTACTCCAAGACCCGCCAGACTCTTAATGAGGATTCCCCAAATGGTCAACAGATTTCTGTTAACCTGGTGCCACCAAAGGTCCATTCCTATGCAGAAGTTGTAGCTTGCCTAAAGGAGGTTAAAACAAGGCCTACTTCTAACCCCGCCAATGATCCCCATCTGCTGCCAGTCTCCAGTCAAGAATAGATAATGCAATTGGCCTGCTCAGGTGATATGAAAAACAGCAGCGGCAGAACAAAGCATCACCACTTCTTTTCACCAGAGCAAGCACAACCAGGATCCTCTGCCCTTGAAACCAAAAGCCAAGATCCATGTCCTGCCAAGAAATTTTTGGCAGGCCTGAAGTCTGCAAAAAGCAAAGTAGCAAAATCACCTGGTATAAGAATCCTGGTGGTATGGAGATGACCCTATAATTATTTTTGATAATAAAGTTTAATGAACCTTTGGTTCAAAAAATCCTACCTTATCTAGTCTTAGTGATATTTCACCTCAATGTTGCAACTGAACCAATGAGGATTCAGTACTTGGAATTGGGGAAGACAACAGTCCAATAGAAATGACAGAATAATAAGAATAAGGTATTGTTTATTGTAGAATATTGTGATTAATATACTATATAGGGAAGGCCACAAGGGGGTGGCATAGTGGGAAGTTCCATGTAAGGTTTGAAGACAAGGAATAACTTGTGTGGGGATCAGCAATTTGAATTGATAGCACTCCTAATTAGGAGAAAGTGCCCACAGTTTGATATTCCACCAGATTAATTCATGTTGTTAGATTTTTCAAAGGGCAACTCATTGAGTGCCCCCTGTGTATTGTAAGATACATTATCAAGCAAGTCTGGAAACTTGGTTGCAACATCAGCTTTAACCAATTAGACAAACAGGTAAAGCCCCCTATAGAGACCAACCTGATGACCTGCCTCAGGCACTATACTGTCCCCCTGGAGCCCCCTTTGGACCTGGGAATTTTACTAAATTTCACCAACCCTGCATAATTGGAGTTTAACTTGGAGAAAATCCTCACTGCCAACCCCTTGGCAAGGACTAGAGAGATCAAATACATAGGACATAAAAGAAAGTATGATTGTACAACAGTCACTGTTGAGTATTTAGCCAAATAAATACTCTGAGATATAAAGTTGCTCTGTTTTTGGCTGTTTGTTTTATGTAGATAGGTTTGGTTGGAATTCTTCAGATAAAGATTCCTGAGAACTTAGTATCTATATTCAATAAAAGAACAGAAGGCAAGATTGGCCAAATCAATCTTGGAGACTAGGTGTCTCAAAAACAATTTAATTAACTGGGAAGATTAATTAATAGATACATGGGAATATAATTAATGAGGATTTAATTATATTGGTTAATTGCCTTCACTGTGTCAATAAGTTTGGTTAAGGTTAATAAAAAGTAAACCCCCAAATTTTGGGTTAAAAGTGCTGTTTTGGAAAATCCATTAGGTTAGAAGCGCTGCTGAGCCTCCTAATTGATTTGAGAAGCACCAAGGCGCCGCCTGGGAAATTTTTTGGGCGCTGCAGTGGCACCTGATTCAAGTTTCAAAGTGTTTTAAGGCAAAAAACTATTAAATGTGAATATAACTAAATAAAGGCAAGTATACCTAGCAATTCAGGTTTGATCAGCTGGTTCCCAGTTGGAACATCAATAGCTGAATTTTGGGATGTGTAATCCACAGGGTTTTGGCGCTGGGAGCTGGGGAAGCTCCATGCTGAATTGGTAAATTGGGATGAATAGAGTCAGGTGACTTATTCCCATTGTAGGTTGCTTCTCATAGGTTGAGAAATATTGGTGATCTTTTAGGTAAAGATCTAGGTTTGAATGACTCAACTGTCATAGACCATGTGATGAATCATAGGTTGATTCAGGAACTGGAGGGGTTTTCAGCCAAATATGCCCCAAATGGTATATAAGCAAAAACAGCTAATTTTAAATAAATATATATTGTTGATTTTGACGCTTTCCCCTCAACTTCTTTTTAATTATCATGTCTTCTTTATTATTATTTGAAAGATAAAAATTTGGAGTTCTTTGTGTTGAGGCTGCTGCTACAAGAAAGGAAGTTCCTACCAGCCTGCTTGAGGAGGCTTGGCCGAGTCTGGAGGTCTCTAAGATTACACTTGAGGAATCTTTGGTAGAAGTAAAAGTGGCTAGTGAAGAACTATACTCTGACTATTTTGCCAGAGAAGGAACCCTGGCACAAGGAAATTGAGTTTACTATTGGGACTCCTGGAACTTGCTGCTAGGGTTTAATGAGATTTTGCAACAGGTCAAGGACAAAGCTAATTGTGAAGTGGAGGCGTTAAGAAACAGAGAGGAAAAGAATGTCAAAATTATGGCTCATTGGAGAGATGACAATAAAGCGTTGTCTCACAAAATTGTCTCCCTGGAGGCAAAGCTTCTTGAAGCTTTGTCACAGGAAGGTACTGGTAATAAGATTCAAGGGCAAGATAACGGTAAGTTTGACTGGCTAGACCTGGATCTGTCACAGAAAGTAGTACAAGGTGCTGCCAAGATTTTTCTAAGACAAGTACAATTATCTGCCTGTCTACTTTTAACCCATGAATCCGCCTTTATTCCTGCAACCTGATCACCTAATGGAACCCACCACTGCCGCTAAGACCACATCCACTCTACTGTTAGGAGTACTCTACATTACTTTGACAGGATTAGTGGACTCCATGGTGCCCAACTCCAGGCCCTAGTCTTTACTTGGGTAATCTGTATCCTATATTATCAAGTTAGCACCCATCCTATGGTAGGCATTACCCACTGGCTTGGCAGTACCCCACCCTGAGCCACCTAATGCCTCTCCCTATGCCTGGTTTCCTGAAAAGACTGCATTTTGGATAAAGTATGGTTCATACAAGTGTGTTGTACTTAACTTTGGGATAAAAACGCTTTGTCAACCTTTGTTTGTCATAAATATTCCTGACATAACTCAAATTATTAGCAAGGAACAATGCTGGGAAAGGAAAGGAGATTATCTGGTCAGAGAGGAAAAAATTTACAAGGACTTTCCACCTTTAATTGGGGGAAATAAAAATCAAATAAAAGGCAAAACACAAATTAAAGGACACTGGAACAATTTAACATCCAAGAAGGTGCCCGCCACGCCTGTCAGAACCCTCTGCCAGCCTCTCTGTGCCCTACCAGCTGCCAGCGGGCCTCCTGCCAACCCCCCACCCGCCCACCAACCCCCCACTGCCCAGCTAGCCACCCGTGAGCCCCCTGCCAGCCCCCACCTGCCAGCCACCCACCCACACACCCAGCCAGCCGCCTGTGAGCCCGCCGCCAGGCTCCCACCCGCTTGCTTGCCCCCTGTCTGCCTGCCTCCCAGGCACCAACTAGGCCCCTGCCAGCCACCTGCTTGCCTCCCTGCTTGACCGTTGCCATCCCCCAGCCCAGCTGCCAGCTCCTGGGTCCCCAGTCAGCTGCCAGCCGCTCACCCAGGCCCCAGGCTCAGTCCCACAGCCAATCAGATGTCCCCACCACATGTAGCCATTCAAAAAAGTCCCTGTCCTGCAAGGGCAAAATAATGAACAATCCTTGCCCTTCAGAAGAAGGGCAAATGCAAGTCTCAGGTGCTGTGGAATATTCTGAACCCCCAGAAGATGGGAAAATTCAGTTTCAAAAATTGAAGAGCAATTCATCTCCAGACCAATGGGCTTCAAGGCATCAAATCACATGCTTGGGTCCAGACCCCAGTCAGACTGAGCCTCCCAAGACTAAAATAGAGTTTGGAAATTCCATGAGCTTTCAGCATCACCTGACTCCACTTCCAGTGGAAACCATTGGCTCCAGACAAGAATGCCCAAAACCCCAACAGATTATAAGGGAACAAGGATTTGACCACCTGCTCAAACCCCAATTCCCAATCACCTTGTCCAAACTTTTGGGTTCCCCCATCCCTTGTTTCCATTCTCACTTGCAAAGTTTTGCAAGTGTAAGGGACTATAAATAGGGGACCCCCCCCTCAGTAATAGCTTGTACTATTATTGAGATTAATATCCTCAATAAAGTGGAATCTTACTTAAAACCCAACTTAAGTCAACTTTAATAGTTAAGCCCTAGCCAAAACCCCTCCAATCCAAGGAAGATGAACCACCTTATCTTCACAGCTGTGCTTACAGCTTGCCTTAGAATTGGGGGCTACCAACAGGGATTGGAGTTCTTCAGGCCCTCATCAGAAGGGCTAGGTCATGATCCTCACTTTGACCCAGGACAACTCAACTCCTCACACACTAGTCCCTGGCCTCCCCTGGTGTCCCCACATTCCACACTGTCTATTGCAGTGTACACCACTCTGTACTACGTCTTAACCTACTTTGCCGTCAGCTTTGGAAGGTACAACATCCACGCTAAAGTCTTCTTCTGATTAACAACCATATACCCAATCCTCAATGCCTTAACTGGGTTCCAATTTGTCAACCTCCTGTCACATATACTGCAAGTAGTACCTACCATCTCTGGGTATTACAGTATAATATCACCCTCATTGGGGCTATCCCAGCAAGCCTCAGGAACAATCTTGATCAAATACTTGACCCTCTTGTGTGTGACCTCCCTGGTTGCACTCATCACTACCTGTTACAACTGCCTTAGATGTTTCCAAACTCTCTAGCCTAGAGGAGATAAGACTCACCCCAAGGCTGTTCACCAAGTACTGAATGTGATCTTTAACCATCTATGCAAGGCCACCATCCACTCCAGCAAGAAACAAGCCATTTTTACCCTGCTCTCTTTCTCTCATACATTATTTGAATCTGAGCCCTCCAAGTATACCACAGACGTTCAGAAGGTATCCTATGTGGCTAACCAGCTCACTGGCCAACAACAAGACTGGTTTACGGCAGTCAATCTCAAGGAGCCCAACTTATGTCATGACTTTCAGGCCTTTAGTCAAAGATTACTGGACTCTTTCAGTTTGCCTGAAGACATAAATGATACCCAACACAATTTATATTCCCTCCAAAAAGGAACTTCTTCCATGGCCAGTTACACCAAGAAATTCTCCCAGCTTAAAGAGGCGCTTCAACTAGACAATATCAAAGCTTGCTACCTCTACTATGCAGACTCTCTTCCCAAGTTCAGGAGTTCCTACTTCACCATAAACTTCCTGACACCTATGAGGAAGTAATCAAGAAAGTGCAAGCTTGGAGTGGGCGTTACAAGGAGACCCTGGCCAAGCAATCCACCCAGGTAGCCGCCATCCAGGTACTCTCCCCTAAGGCCAACACTGAGGAGAAAACCTTGCATCTAGAGGTGGTCCCCAAACCGGGCAATGGGTTTATGCTTTCCAGCAAAGAGAAGGCCCGCCAAGTAGCTCACGGGCTTTTCATGTACTGTGGCCTGGCAGGGCACACAGTCATGAATTGCCCTACAGCCTGTCTGAACCCTTTTAAACCCTCCTCAAACCCCCCAACCATTGATGGTGGTTGGCAAGGAAGGTAATAAAGAAAATACTTCTCTCTATTCCATGGTGTCTATAACAATTTCCTCCAGTAAAACGGACACCCAAGATATGGCATTGCTAGACACAGGGGCCATGGGGAATTTTATTGATCTCCTACTCCTCAAAACCCTAGGCTTGCAAACCCAACCAGGAGGGACAGCTCAACTAGATAATTGAAGCACTCCACCAGTATACAGAGTCATCCAACCCACAACGGTAGAAATTAGCAGAATACCTTTCAAGCTCAGCTTTTCAGCTCTGAAGGACCTGTCATTCCCTGTCATATTGGGGATGCCTTAGTGGGAGCAAGAAAAATGCAATATCAATTGGGAAACCCACCAAGTCAACATCTCCAGCAATGGTAAGTCTGGCAACGTGGCACTGGGAAAGACCACAGCTGCCTCCTTGAACGTGGTGGAGATTGTGCCAACCTTGGAAAGCCTTCTGTCTCAATATGAGGACGTTTTCAGTAAAGCCCCCTTGCAAACCCTCCCTGAGCGCAGGGCAAGCAACCTCTGCATTGAAATCATTCCTGGAGAGACACCCAAGTGGGGCAAGTTCTACCCCACCATGCACGCCCAGGGTATTGTCCTGAAAGAGTACATAGCAGAATTGGTTGCCAAGGGCCATATGAGACATTCTCAGTCCTTGTGCTCCTCTCCAATTTTCTTTGTAAAAAAGAGCAACAGAGGCCTACAACCATGCGTAGACTACAGCCTGCTAGATGCCATCACAGTGAAGGATTGCTACCCAGTTCCCTCCGCATAGAAATTGACAGATTGCTTGACAGGAGCCTACGTATTTTCCAACCTTGACCTCTGCAATGCCTACAATAAGGTCCAAATTGCAGAAGGCAACGAATGGAAAACAGCAGTCTGCACACAGTTTGGGTTATACAAGTACTTGGTCATGCCATTTGGCCTGTGCAACGCCCCTTCAGCATTCCAGGCCCTCATGAACAAGATCTTGTTTGAACCCCTGGACGTATGCATGGTAGTACACTTGGACAATATCCTAGTATACTCAAAGGATGAAACCACCCACCTCCAGGACCTTGAAAAGGTCCTATCCAGACTTCAGAAGGCTAAACTCTACTGCAAGAAGGAGAAGTGTGAGTTCCTGAAAACCGAGGTGGAATTCCTAGGCTATGCCATTTGAAGGGGTGGTTTTGCAATTGCTCCATCCAAGGTTGCTGCAGTACTGGACTGGACCACCCTAAACTTCAAGACCAAGCTTAGGGGGTTCTTAGGTTTGGCAAATTTCTGCAGAAAGTTTATCAAGGACTTTGACAAAATAGCCCACCCACTCACCACCCTCACGGCTAAGAGTGTATCCTTTGAATGGTCTGACGCAGCCCAAAAGGCTTTTGAGACCCTTAAGGTAGCTTTCACCTTGGCCCCAGTACTTAGAAGACTAGACCCCAAGCTCCAATTTTTTTGGAGACCAATGCTTCCAACTTTGCGTTGGGGGAGGTTCTTATTCAAGAAAGGGAGCCTGGAGTATACCACCCTGTGGCATACTTATCCAAGAAACTGCTGGACCAGGAACAGAACTATAACATCTACAAAAAGGAACTCATGACAATTGTAAAGGCTTTTGAACATTTGCAAAGATACCTGGAAGGAGCCAAGCACACTGTCATTATTTGTACAAACCACAGGAACCTTCTGTACTTCACAGAAAACTGAAATTTCTGCCAGCAGTTGGCTAGGTGGGCCTTGGACTTGCCCTCTTATGATTTCAAGATAAGCTACATCCCAGGTTACACCAATGAGGCTTCTGACGCCCTGAGTTGAAGGGAAGACCTCAACAATGGAGATCACTCATACAACCATTTCAACACTTGTCTGGTTCTTAGACCCAAAAAATTCTTGCTCACAGTCCTGGGCATCTCCCAACCCACCACCACCTTGGAAGATGAGATCAAGGCAGCCCAAAAGGATTTGCCCATGATCCAAGGGATAGTGACCAAGATGACTTCTGATAATCCAAACCGCAACTACAAACTGAGACATAGTCTACTCTTCAGACACAACAGGCTAGTGGTCCCTTCAGGAGCTATCCAGGACCAGGTACTCAGAGAGATCCATGACTCTCCTCTGGGAGGACACGGGGGGTAAAGAAAACCATGGAAAGGCTCTGTTTGAACTACTGGTGGCCCTACATGTTTCCCCAGGTGAAGGATTACATCAGTTGGTGTGTATCATGCATGAGAAACAAACACTCTACGCAGAAACCTCACGGCCTCCTCCAACCCCTCCAGATTCCCACAATACCCTGGGAATCAATCTCCATGGATTTCATCACCAATCTCCCTCCAAGCAAAGGTTTCACCGGGATCCTGGTATTTGTAGATTGACTCACCAAAGCAGCAGAGTTTGTTGCCTGTTCCAGTAATATGACAGCCACAGCCACTGCTTGCCTGTTCCTTGAGCATATCTACAGACACCACAGACTACCAAAGGATATTGTCTCAGACAGAGGAACACAATTCACCTCCAATTTCTGGGGCAAAATCATGAGGCAGCTACAGATAAAGTTGAGCATGCCAACCACCTTCCACCCCCAGACCAACAGACAGACGGAACATATCAACCAAATCTTGGAGACATACCTCAGAGCCTATTTCAACGCCAAACAAGACAACTGGTCAGAATTATTGCCCTTAGCTCAGTTCAGTTATAATAGATCCTACCACTCAGGGACCAAGATGTCCCCCCTTTAAGGCCAACTACAGCTACTCTCCTCAAGGAATCCCAACCTCAGGACAACCAAGGACCATTCCCCAAGCCAACAATTACTTCCAGATCCTCCAAGACACCCAGGAGGAACTACAGAGTAATTTACACATGGCCCAACAAAACTACAAGTTTTAGGCAGACAAACACCAAAGGCCAACACCCAAGTTCCCAATAGGATCCAATGTATACCTGGACACAAAGAACCTCAAACTTAACCAGGTGGGGCGCAAGCTTGGACCAAGGCGCATCAGCCCTCTCCAGATCCTCCAGAGGGTATCAGCCACCGCCTACAGGGCTCAACTCCTGGCCCACTCCAGTGCACACAATGTGTTTCACGTTTCCAGGCTAATAGCCAAGCGCGGCCCTCCACCACCCATCAGACTGAGGGTTCTAGACCTCCACCTGAAGTTCTACAACACACCCCGGAATGGGGGTAGATGCAGTGCTAGGTTACCAAAAGGTTTGAAACAAGATCCAGTATCTTGTCTCCTAGGTAGGATACCCATCAGAGTCCAACTTATGGAAACCAGAGTCTAATCTCATCAACGCCCTGAAAAGATTGCCCAGTGCCATCAGGGGAAGAACACCATAGAGGGGGAGAAAAGGCAAATGTCAGGAATATTCCTGACATAAATCAAATTATTAGCAAGGAACAATGCTGGGGAAGGAAAGGAGATTATCTGGTCAGAGAGGAAAAATTTAACAAGGACTTTCCCCCTTTAGTTGGGGGAAATAAAAATCAAATAAAAGGCAAAACAGAATTTAAAGGACACCGGAATAATTTAACATCCAAGCAGGCGCCCGCCGCAACCGCGCAGGCGCCTGCCACGCCTGCCAGCACCCTTTGCCAGCCTCTCAGCGCCCAGACAGCTGCCAGTGGGCCTCCTGCCAACCCCCTGCCCGCTCACCAACCCCCCACTGCCCAGCCAGGCTCCTGCCAGCTGCCTGTGAGCCCGCTGCCTGCCTCTCAGCCGCCAACCAGGCCCCTGTTAGCCACCTGCTTGCCTCCCCAGCTGCCTGCCTGCTTGCCTGCCGCCACCCCCCAGCCCAGCCACCTGCTCCTGGGTCCCCAGTTGGCTGCCAGCTGCCCACTAAGGCCCCTGGCTCAGTCCCATAACCAATCAGATGTCCCCACCACATGCAGCCAATCAAAAAAGTCCCTGCCCTGCAAGGGCAAAATAATGAACAATCCTTGCCCTTCATAAGAAGGGCAAATGCAAGTCTTTGGTGCTGTGGAATATTCTGAACCCCCAGAAGATGGGGAAATTCAGTTTCAAAAATTGAAGAACAATTCATCTCCAGACCAATGGGCTTCAAGGCATCAAATCACATGCTTGGGTCCAGACCCCAGTCAGACTGAGCCTCCCAAGACTAAAATAGAGTTTGGAAATTCCATGAGCTTTCAGCATCACCTGACTCCACTTCCAGTGGAAACCATTGGCTCCAGACAAGAATGCCCAAAACCCCAACAGATTATAAGGGAACAAGGATTTGACCACCTGCCCAAACCCCAATTCCCAATCACCTTGTCCAAACTTTTGGGTTCCCCCATCCCTTGTTTCCATTCCCACTTGCAAATTTTTTCAAGTGTAAGGTACTATAAATAGGAACCCCCCCTCAGTAATAGCTTGTACTATTATTGATATTAATACCCTTGATAAAGTGAAATCTTACTTAAAACCCAACTTAAGTCAACTTTAATAGTTAAGCCCCAGCCAAAACCCCTCCAATCCAAGGAAGATGAACCACCTCATCTTCACAGCTGTGCTCACAGCTTGACTTGGAATTGGGGGCTACCAACAGGGATTGGAGTTCTTTGGTCCCTCACTAGAAGGGCTAGGTCATGATCCTAACTTTGACCCAGGACTACTCAACTCCTCACACACTGGTCCCTGGCCTCCCCTGGTGTCCCCACATTCCATGCTGTCTATTGCAGTGTACACCACTCTGTACTACATCTTAACCTACTTTGCTGGCATCTTTGGAAGGTACAATGTCCACGCTAAAGTCTTCTGCTGGTTAATGACCATATACCTAATCCTCACTGCCTTAACTTGGTTCCAATTTGTCAACCTCCTATCACATATACTGCAAGTAGTACCTACCATAGATGGTTATTACATTTTTACATTCATGATTGAAGTCTTTGAGCCACCCATTGGCAAGCATGCTCTAGTGTACTAAGACAACATCATTTTTTAAAGGCTCACTGCTGATCAATATCATAAAGACTTGGAAGAGGTATTCTCAACCCTATCTCAGCACAAACTCCTTTCCAAGCCATCTAAATTTCAATTCTACTGTGAGAAACTTTATTTCCTAGAACATGTAGTATCCAAGGAAAGTATCAAGCTAGATACACAAAATATTCAGACCATATATAAGATACCACCACCCAAAAATAAGGCAGAGCTCAGAACCTTCTTAGGCATGATAGCTTATGTACAACACTTCATATCAGACTGTGGCATTTTCATGGCGCCACTTTCTGCCATCACAGGTGCCAAGTCTAAATTTGTGTGGACCCCTCAACAATATATCTGTTTCTGCCTTTTAAAAGAAACGTTGGTGTCTGCCCCCATCCTGCAAGATTCTAAAAGAGATGATAACTACCAAATGGAAACCAATGCCTCCAATGTCTCCATTGGTGGTGTATTCCATATCAAGATAGAAACTGGTGACTTCCTACTTGTAGCCTAAAAGTCCCAAAAGTTAACTGATGGGAAATGTTGCTATCCTATTCACAACAAGAAGCTGTTGGCCATTGTCCACTGTTTATTTAAGTGATGCTGTTACCTATAAAGACAGGAAGATTTTACTGTGCTGTCCAATCATAAATCACTTTTCTATTATAAGACACAAGCCAACCTTTCCAGACAACAAGCCTGCTGGATGGTGTTTCTTTAAAGATTTAACATAAATACAATACAAAACTGAAACAGAACTTATCACAGCCAACATCCTCTCTCAACTATGTATAAGGGCCTCAAGAGGGCAAAATAAGCTAGACCCATACTGGCCCCTCTTAGTTCTTTAGATCAAAGACAAAGGGCTCTCTCTAGGCACTACCAATATTATCAGGTACACTGTTGTCAAAAATGAACATCTATTTATAGATGTCTATGGAACGCTTCATTGAAAAATGACAGATGTAGAGACTATTCCTTTTACCCAAACACATCAACAGGTTGATACCATCTTGCTTATCACAGAGGCCTAGGCCATACTAAGAGTCAGAATCTCTACAAAACCCTAAAACACAAAGCCTGGTGCTAGCCTTATACCATGATGTACAGGAAGTACTCAACCGGTGTGAAGTATGTGAGAAGTTTTCCAAGAGCAACACACCAATAATATCTGTGCTTCATATCCATACCAAGCTACCCTTCAAAGTGTAGTCCCTAGATATTGTGGGGCCTATACCCAGAAAGCACAACAATAAAAAGTATGTCATCACTGCCATCAACTTTTCTACCTGCTGACCAGTGGTGCATCCTATCAAAGCGCACACTGGAAACAATTTATGGCAATCAATAGGCAAGGAAATCATCAGTAAGTTCAGAAAAAAAGTATTGATCACAGATTGGGCAATAAATTGACCTCCAAAGACACAAACGTTTAACTTATTAAAAACAGGGTTAAGCACACAGTAACCACACCATATCACTCTCAGACTAAAAATAGAGTATAGCAGCTGAATGGTAGCCTAGTGCAAGCTCTTTCCAAGCTCACTTCTGGTAGACCTGTGGACTGGCACAAACAATTGGCAAATGCACTCCTTGTGTGCTGCACCTGGTTAAATTGATCCACTTAGAAGAGATCCTTTGAACTTGTGTATGGAATGCAACCAAACATTATCTAAGCCCTTACAGGCCCAAGCTAAAAAAAACCAGCAAAGTGCCATCCCGCTCAGATTCCCAAGTACTTCATGCCAACTGTGACTAATAGGAGAAGAAAACCAAACAATTACAAGACACATTTGTCCCTATACAAGACAGGCACAAAGTTGATAATGAGGCATGGGAGATGAAATCAGATAAGAGCAAACTGCAGCCTGAGAAAGCAGACTCCATCATTGTGTTAAAGACAAATGACAATAACACCTACCTGGGACAAGGACTGGGAAAAAGAAAGCAGTGCAAAGTTCTACACACTGTCATGAATGAAATTTCAATACTTGTATTGAAAATCCAAGAGTCAAACCCCAGTTCCCTGAAGGCAGATCAAACCCTCCAGGACAGACCAAGACCCGCCAATCCGTTAAATCACAGGCTCAAATTGTTAAATTACCCTGCAACCTGCCAGCCTGCTACGGAGAATTACCTGAATAGTTGCCAGTCTGCCACCAAACTGGTGCCAATGAAGACCCAGGCCTGCAAAGGAGATGTAACCTGGCTAACAGAGGTTGGGGAAGGACCTACTACCAACCTTCCCAACACCAATACTGGAGTTTTGAAACCAACATTGGAAACCCTGGGATCAAACCCCAATCCTCCAAAGACTACTCAAGTCACACAAAGTGGACAGAAAACTGCCCACTTGTTAAATTGCAAACCTGAGTTGACAAGTTACTCTGAGACCTGCCAGTCTCCCAAGGACAATTCTCCAAATAGTCACCAGATTGATGCCAACCTTGAGCCACCAAAGAGCTGAACCTATGCAGAGGTTGCAGCTTGCCTTAATGAGGTTAAAACAAAACCTATTTTTAATTCTGCCTATGACCACCAGCAATTGCCAGCCTTCCGTCCAGAAGGGGTAGTACAATTGAACTACTCAGGTGACATAGTGAACAGTGGCGGCAGAACAAAGCATGGCCACTTCTATTTGCCAGAGCATGCACAACCTGGATCTGCCACCTTCAAGACTCCAAGCCAAGATCCATGCTCCTCCAGTGCCTTGTCTGTGAACCTGAACCCTGCAAAAATCAAAGAAGCAAAGTCCCATGGTATAAAAACCCTGGAGGTATGGTGATGACCACATCGTCATTTTTGATAATAAAGTTTTATGGACCTTTGGTTTGAACAAATCTTACCTTACCTAATATTAGTGATCTTCCATCTTAACTCTGTCCCAGTAGACCATCAGGCACCCGCCCCCCTGGAGACCATCCTCATTGCTGATCCCTTGGCCAGGACTAGAGAGACTGAATACATAGGACATGAAGGAAAGTGGTACAGAAGGCCTCCAAGATTGTTCAAAGACAAGTACAATTATCTGCCTGCCTACTTTGTTCCCATGACTCTGCCCTTAACCCCACAACCTGACCATCCAATGGAGACCCCCACTGCTGCAGAGACCACGTCCACTCAACTGTTTGGAGTACTCTATATCACCTTGACAGGAATGGTGGATTCCATAATCCCTACCTCTGGACCCTGGTCCTTACTTGGGTAATCTATGTCTTACGTTATCAAGTTAGCACCCATTCTATGGTGGGCTTTACCTGCTGGCTTGGCCCAACCCTGTCCTGAGCCGTCCAATGCCTCTACCTATGCCTGGTTTCCTGACACACAACCAATTATTCCCCTTTAAGGCTTGACAAAAACAGTGTGAGACTGTCCTCCATGCAACAGAACAACAGTGGTATAGCACAGTGCCTGGGCTCCTGACATCCTTCCAGCTGACCTTCCAACAGAGGAAGCTGACCCTCAGCTGGGTAAAGATGGGTGTCAAAACAACAGGGTTGACCACCCAGCAAGGTTTCAACTAAACAGGTTCAAGACCTGCAACCCAACTTCACAGTAACCCAAAGCCAAATGTGGAAATTGACTCTAATTTCCAAACTTAGTAATATGACCATATAGCATTCCCCACACAATGGATGCCTCAATTCAGTGCTTGACTTTCTACAAGGATCAATCCACCCCCTTAAACATACAATTGAGTGATCCAAATAATCATGTTCCCAATACCCAGATTCACAGCAACTATATAACAGCTATCTCTCAATAAAGAATATCTATCTAGTCTCCAATAATTCTTCCCCTTTGTAACGCTGCTAAAACAGCACAGTTACAATATCTGGACCTAGATAAATGAGGGCAGGAAGATATTATGCCAATTATTTTTCTGTCAGCTGATTTACAGTTAAATTTGATTTAACTATAATTTTCTTCATATATAAAATTTTAACTTTACAATAAATCAAAAATTGAAAATACAAAATAAAGAAAGTCTTTCCTATAAAATTTATTCTTTGAAACTTTTAATGCTCTTTTTAAGAATTTGGAATAATATAGTAGACTTGACCATCATTTTTCTGATTCATTGGCTACCAACGTCCAAGCATCACCCCACTGTCAAGTTTAATAAAGTATTGATGTAATCCCACCAATAGATTCAGATAATCATAATATTGCAAATTGCTCCAAAGCTTGATCCTTATACAATAACAAGACCATCAATTGGCTTATAAACAAGCTAATTAGATTGAGGGATTGGGAATACAACTGTCAGGGACCCACTTGAGAGGGAACAGGTTCCCAATCTGGTGAGCCAAAGCCCCTACGTTAAGTCCTGCAATGACCAAGCCAATGGGTGTTGAGACCATAGCCAGATGTCCAAAATGGCCCAGATAGGCAAATCTTCCCATCATAGAACTGAAGCAGCCCAACAGGTAGTACCCTACCAGGTATGTTAATAAGTAGAACAACGTATTGGGTCTAACCAACAAAGGTTCAATGAGAGGAGGAGAAGGGGAAGCACAACCATGGTTGAACTTTCTGCCCCAGTGACCTGAGAGATACTTGAACCAACCATGAGCCAGGGACTCCTTCTGGTGATAATTGTCTGGGGAGGAATTGTGCCAGTCTGTAGTTGGAGTGGGATTCTCCAAGGTTAACACCACAGATAGGAAAGATGCTAGAAACCAGAACAGGAAGGAGTTTCCCTGCATGGCTTCAAGAAAGGGATTTAAAGGTAATTATACTCAAGCTTAATATAAGAAAAGTCTTTATTGTTGGAACAAGTGGACATGATAAAGGTGGCTCACTTAAATACCCTCAAAATGGGGCTGGGACATTTAAGTGGCTATGGAAGGATAAAAAGAGTTCAAATGAAACTTAATATCAGAAATAATACCTGGCTCATATGCAGAAGAGCTGTAACTTAATAAAATTGATTGCAAAATATTGGAGGAAGAGGTGCCAGGAATAAACTATCATGCTGATCATAATTAAGCGGGAAGATTGAAGGAAATCAATAAGGATTAAGAGCAGAGAGGGCCAAAAGGTAGTTTAAGTGGGTCCCAAGGTGCCAAGCATAGTTTAATTAGCCAATAAGAAGTGCAGAAGAAAGTGATGTTGTCTTTTAACATACTAGTCTTTTTGAAGTTTTTTCAAAGTTTGAAAGCAACCCCCAATTTAATAGGTTTAGAATAAATAGGTAATGTATCCAAGCTATTATATTTTAGACTAACATTCTTCTTGTTCTTAGGGTCCCAGGTTCAATCCCTGGTGTGCTCAATTCTAGAGTACACATTGGTGTCTAACTCTTGATTTCTGGTTTCCTTTAAGTTTGCATTTTTGAAAGAGTATCCGACATAATTGATGGAGTCAGGAAAGAATTCCCTGACAACAACAGAATATTCCCATGGGATGTTCTTCTGCCATACCCTCAAGCATCTAGGTTTGATCCCAAGAAAGCACTAATTATAAAGGTACAATTAACCGCCAATGCAAGATGTTAAGTACCCATTAAAAGGGTATTCAATACTCAAAGCCGCATTCATAGTAGACAAGATGCTGCTGGGACCCTGTTGCACATACATGAGGTCTGGTAATTGATTGTGATCTCATGCTGTTCTGGCATGAATGCCTAGCTCTGAGGGCTAAAATTGGCAGTCTGAAGAACAGTAGACTGACCAATAAGAGTTAGAAGCACCAGAAGATAATCCTGGCAAGAGGGCTAGATGTAAATAAAAGGAGTTCTCCTAGTAATGAGATGAGCAGAACATTCTCCCTTGGTAGATAGAAAATCAACATCTCTATCTTGGTGTATCACTACTAGCTGAGCCTAGTAGTCTGAAGTATTCAAGTGAGAGTGCACCACCGTCCACTTGCAGTATTGTGATATTTTCCTTCAGGCTAACAAGGAATCACCAGCCTGCAGAGCCCCAAGACCCAACTGGTAGCTATAGATTGTTGCCATATGATCTCCTATAAACATATTCACAAATGAAAAACAATAAGTATAATACATCCAAGACCAGAAATCTTGAGGGCTCTTATTTTATTTTTTAGCAGTGAAAGTTAATTAATTAGCTTCTAAAAAGGTAAATAAGTTAAAATTCAACCTCTTAAACACAAAATAAATAATTATGTGTGTGGAGCATGCCCATTATTAGTATATAGACTATATTTAAATTTTTGATTTATTGTAATGTCAACATTTTTATATTTGAAAAAGTTATAGTTTGATCAAATTTGACTGGAAATCAGTTGACAGAAAAATAATTGATGTAATATCTTCTTGCCCTGATTAAAAGGAAGTTCTATCGAGTAAATTGACCTTAAACTGGTTTCAATTTAAATTTATTGTGACTGAACCTATGTGTTCTAAACTGAATATTATTTGTTTATCTCTGTCAGGATACCAGGAGTACCGTGGGGCTCCAGCAGGTGAGGGAGGAGTTGAAGAGGGTACTGGCATGGCCCACCAGATGATGGGACCTAACTTTACCAGGTAGGAAAGAGCCTTCCCAGCCACAGCCCAAGGTCCAGCCTCTGGCAAGGCAGAGTTGATCAATCCCGTGAGCGCAAGGTAAAGCACTCCCAGGAATTGACTACTCTGGCCAGAGGCATAAGAAGTGAAGGGGGTTGAGATGGTTGGTTTGGGTGTCGGGGGCGGTTCCATGGGGACCAAGTAGGAAGCAGGATTGTTGTACTTCCCGTTGAAGATCAAAGGGTAGATGGTGATTGCTTTGCTGTCACGGACAATTTGGTAGGGTTCCTTGGGAGCGTTTGGGCAGGTGTACCACTGCAAGCCTTCCAATGTCCAGGGTTTGTGGTCAGGATTGGCGGGATGCTCAGTGAAATGAACAGGGCCAAATGGAGCGTTGGGTGGGCAGTAGTAGTCAAAGGCTTTGGGTTTATCAACTGGAGTCTGACTATCTATCCTAGTAGAGGGGTGCTGACGCTTGGGTGTATGCAGATGGAAGAGTATCAAAAATAGGTATGGAAACAAATTGGTGAACCAAAGGTTCATAACAGCTTTATTTGGTAAGGATGATGATACAGAACTTTTTCAAGTGCTTCTGATTTATATACTTACTCACATGCAGGTGCCTCTGGGTATTCTTCTGATGCTATCTGTGTGGCAAGGCTTGGCATTTCAGGTTCTGCTGTTTGGTTGGCTGCTTCATGGTTATTTTTGGGGTTTTCATGAACAGTTGCTTGGCTTTTTGATGGTCCATCTTGGCTTGGCTGGTCATTGATTTTGACAGGTTTGGCTTCTGGGGTTCTGGGGTTTTTCCCAATTAGATCACCATTTTTGGACTGGTTTGACAGGATCTCTTGAGCCCAAAGAACTTGATTAAAAAAGGGGTCCCCAATTGGGGACCCCAAATTACTTAATGGAGGGTGGGCTTGGTCTGGGTTTACTGGGCAGCTAAAAATAGCCTGCCTAGGCCCAGCCAAACCCACCAAGGCTTGGGCATAGCTTTTGGGGCCCAAAGCGGGGCCCTCAGCTGCCACCAGGGCAGGAATGGTTCCCGCACCTGGATTTGCTTTGAAAAGCAAAAATCCAGGTGCAGGCAACTCTCCCCTGCCCGCTAGCCCCGCCTGGTGGCTAGGAGCGGGTTTGATTCCTGCCTGGGGCTTTGAAACTGTTACTTTTGTAACAATCTCAACAGGTTTGAAAACTACTGTATATCAAAACAAGTCTGAGCCTTTGATTATGATGCAAGTCTGGTTCCTGCACTCAACTATATATCTGAGCATCTAGAGCAGCTAGAGCTATCATGCTTGATACTATTTTGATTGGAATTATCTGAAAAATCTATATTCTCTAAATTTTATAAAATCCATTTTATTTAATCAATAACATTAAAGCTTGTTTACTCCACTAACATCCTTATTATGATGATCTAATGTTAAGCAAGTTTAGCTATTAAAATTCTACAGCCACTTGGATTGGGTGATGCATCCAAGTGGAATATTCTATTATTTTACTTGAAGATAAATAAATTCAAAATGTGAAACCCAACCATCTTTACTTAAACTAGTATTTACATTTATAATTTGAAACATATCACTTTAAAATGACCAAGCATTCTTTTTGCTGGTCAATTCAATCCTCAATAGAGTTTAAACAGTCAATATATTAAATTATCTTAGACAATCTGTTGCTTTGCTTCTAATCTTAATCCACACATCCTACAGTTGGGTAATCTTAGTAGATAAGCCACTTTGCAATGGTTGAACTACAATTTAAAAATCAAGAAATCAATTTTATATTTAATAAATTCTGAGTGTTTATATTCCTATTTCACTTAATTTAGACCACAATTTACTAAATTTAAACTTTGTGCTTTAAAGACGCATGTATGGGATTGTATGTAATGATGAGCCAAATCAAGCTTTTGGCTGGGCAATCAAATTAAATTTAAATATGATTAACAATCATGTTCAGTTAAATCTCTTACGGCTTGAGCCTTCTCAAGACGACATTACATCCAGACAGACTCACTTATATATATTATTACTTTTGCAGAGAATGCTCGGCAGAAGTTAATATCAAATAAAATTCCTGCTTCACATGTTCTGCCCATATCATTCCGGGTTAGTAAGTTTGGACACTGTTCCACAGAGTCAATAGAGATGGAAACATCATTAAGACCTAATCTTGAGATGTCCATTTTTTGGGAAGCTTGCCTAAGTTATGTATGTAGAACTTCAAAAGACACTGGTGATTTGATTAAAGCCTCAAAGCTATTTTGAACGAATAAAATGAAAGAAGCTTTGGTTATCTGAGATTTAAAAATACTATCATTCAATTTTAATAAATGAATTCAAACAGGCTTAGAATTAATCTAATAATTAAACCTAAAGTATTTATTTCTAAGAAATTTAAAAAAGAAATTTGTTTAAATGTTGATGCTTCGACTTCGTCTCAGTCAGCAACGAGTCCATTGCACGGGGGCTAATCACCTCTGGTTGTCATTTCTGCTCTAGACTCTGCACTGCCGTGCTTTTACAACCCACCTAGCAGTTAATAATGGCCAATTCAATAGAACTCTAGAGAAACTAAGGGTAACTTAAAAATTAAAATCGATTATGATCCCACTAATTTTTATTGATCTCCACTCGTGGGATTCTTTTCTCAGTATCAGCTTGTGACAGCTTTGAAATGCCTGTTTCAAACTCGAATCATAATTTGACAATCTTAATATTTAAAAGCTCGTTTTCAAGCTACACATCAGCCTTATATATTGATACTGTTAAAAAATCAAATAAAAATTTCAAAAATTATTATTTTTTACTAAACTAATTTATATTTATTTATATAAAATAAATATATACCACCTTAAAAGCTCGATCTTGGTTGCCAATCAACTTTTCTGATAAACAAAGCAAAAAGGGATCTGACATAGTCAAATCAGTGCTCAGTCTGAGCTCATTAAAACAAGATAACGCTTCCAATAAGCTATACTATTAAGTTTTATTAATTATAGGAACTGTATTTAAGCTGTGTATAATTAATGAAAGATACCAATACAATATACCTTTAAACTTTAAAGCAGGCTTTATCTTTTACCTTTCCAAAAGTTAGTCCAAAATATGCTAGCTTTCAAAAATTAATTTAAAAAACATTTAGAAGTTTAAACTAATACTCTAGGCAAATGAATGTAAAGGCAGCCCTAAAAATTATCAAGTGGGTTGAACTTAGAATTTTGATCATACATCACTTTCTGATAGTTTTTTTTCAAAAACCCTTTAAATTTTTAATTTTTCACCAGTTTTCTGGTTAAAAATATTTTGGTTTTAAACCAAACAAAGCTTTTGTTTTAGTCAAAACCCGCTTTCACATTATTCACAAGTAACATTTTATATATTTTAAAAAGATTCAACCCCACAATGATGGAAAGTAGTTTCACTTTTGGATCATATGCTATTTTAAAGCCAAGGACCACTGTGTGTGGACTCTTGGCATTTTAAGTTGCTTTAAATTTTGCTTAGCACTATCACAGTTAGCTTTCAATCATGTTTCTTTGAGATACTTTTTGAAAGAGATAATAATTTATATTTGTCTTTGCTTCCAGCACCTGTCTAACCCACACATTGAACCCTGTTTCTTAATTTTATCTGTTCAAATCAAATAACAGTTATAAATTTATTCACAAAAAACTCTTCAGAAGTTACTCTCCTTACTCAAATCTATTAGCTACTTGGCCTTAACCACTAAACTAGAAATTAGAAAAGTCAAGACTTTAATGCTTTGGCTTTTAATGTGAAATATGTAGGTTTTCAATGAAATTTCTAGATGAGCAATTTCTCCAGCCTTTACCAAAAGCTCCAAAAACAATTCTCTGCAGGAGATGCTGGCACCAACAGCCTTTCTCTCCTCAAGGTAAATACCCTGGTGAAATTGACTAAATATCAGATTGAATTAGCTAAAGCTTCTTATCTTTCTGGAAGCAACATGCTTAGTGCTGAACAGCTTGCAGCAGCCCATAAAAAATCCTTTGGTTGATGATTTATCTTTTAGGTGATATTATTGAGATCAGAGCCCTGCAAAGTGTTTTTTTTTGTAATAAGATTACATCCTTTGAGTGATACATCACCCATCTGCATACCTTATATTGCAACTACAGCTATTTGATTTTAGAAGCAAATAATTGGCAGTGGCAAACTCCCAAACTCACCACATCAAAAATATGATGATTGGGCTTCAGCTTATGAATCTGATTACTCAGAATTGCATTTCCAAGTTCCACTTGGCATTGAAGAGCATTGAACCTATGTTAATTGAATCTGACCCTAACATCCGCAATCCTGTGGAGTAGAGAAAGCTCTGATGGAAGGAAGCTATAACAAAGTTCTTAATACATGCAACCAGGTGCCTGTGTTTTAACTGTGCTGTTATAGCAGAGTTAAAAGGGGGGAAATATTTGGAAATTAGATAATTATCTTTATTTGGAGATAGGGGTTATATAGTTGTGCTGAATCATCATAAGAGGAACATGATTATGTAGATCACTTGGTTGGATGGTGAAGGGGGTAACTTGCTCCTGGTAATAAGTCAGGTACCAAATCAATTCATCCACTGGGGAGGATCAGCTTCTGTTCATGTTATTGTATTTGGAAATCCAAGCCGCCTTCCTAACTTGGCTACAGATCACTGAGAAATTGGATAGCAGGTCTCAAACTGCTTAGTCAGAAATTGTTGGCGGGTTGACCGTGCTGTTTCAACACCCCCCTGGCTGAAGGTTGGCCTCATCTGGAGGGAGATAATCAGGGAGGTTTTCAGGAGTCAAGGCACCATATTGGACTAGTTGCTGCTTGGTTGCATGTAGTACAGCCTCACATTGGTTCTGTTAGGCCTTACAGGGCTGTAATCAATTGTGGTGTAGGGCCTTGTCTTGTTTGTGTTTGCTGAGTCCTTGTAACAGGTAAGTGTTGTTTTTGTTTACCTTTAATATGATGATGGGGCCTACTTTTTTGGGCTGTAGCTTGCTTTTGTCTGTGTTTGTTACCTAGACCTTGTCCTCAACTTCAGTCTAGCTTGGATAGAAACAAATGTGTCTCAAAGACGTCTTTCTTCCTTCTCTAGTTGATCACTATTGGCTTGTTGTACTTGGGGTGCTGAACAAGGGGGGACTTTGTTGGGTATTTTAAACTTTGGCCCTGTAAGAGCTTGGATGATGTTTTATTGTGTGCCATATACAAGCTCAAAGGGGCTCTTTCCAGTGGATATGTTCACCTGGGTGCAGCATACAAGGAGTGCTGTTGGTAGCTGCTTTGGCCGGTTCTCAGGTCTCCTGGCTGTGAGCTTGGCAAGGACCTGCACTAGGCTGCCATTTAGCTGCTCAACTCAGCCATTGGCCTGAGGATAGTAAGGCATGGTTACTGTGTGCTTGACCCCATTCTTTTTGAGGTAAACGTTGGTGCTTTCCAAGACAATTCTTTGCCTCCATGTCAGGGAACCAACCCTGATTGGCCGGCTCACTAGCGTCTGGGAACTGGAGGGTCGCGGACTGGGTGGGCAGGGCCCACCAAAGGATTGGTGCTAACTTAATGAGGTAGGAAATTGACTTGCCCAGCCACAACCACGGACCGGTGGTGGGGAAAATAGTATCTATTACTCCCGTGAGAGTTATATATACAATTCCAAAAAGCTTGTTGAAATGGTCCAGTGGGAGCTTGGCTGAGGAGGCAGGCATTGGTTTGGGGGTGACAGGTGGCTCCATGTCTATTTGGTAGGCAGGAAGGAAGTTGTATTTATCTCTGAACAGGTGGGGCTTGGTAATGTACCAAGGGCCTTCTCGGTTGTATCTGGTTCTCTCAGTAGTTCTGGCCAAGGGGTCTTGGGCTAGTATGTTGTCAGCAGTTTAGTCCTTGTACTCAGGCTTTAAGGGGTACTCTGTGAAAGGGACAGGACCAAAGGGGGCACCTGGCGGGCGGTACATAGCTGGCAGGCTGGCAGGGGGGGCAGACAATCTTGGGGTTAACTGGAAGATGGCAAGAATAAAATACAGCAATAGTTGGGGAAACCAATATCTCATAACCTTTATTTAAAAATGACAATGGGGGTTGATCTCAGCCTGGCAGGTATTTATACCACGCTGCCAGGCTTCACTACCTGGTTGGGTTTTCTGGGCTCAGACAGGCTGGCATCAGGTGTCTCATATGGCAGTGTGGTGCTCAGCACTGGTGGTTTGCCACTGGCCGCTTTGGGGTGAGAAGACTTTGAATCCTTCTGTTTATTGATTTGGGTATTGGGTGCCTCTTTGGGTTCAGTTCCTTCCCCGGGACTTTGGGGGAGTTTGGAATAACTTTCAGGGAGAAATTTGTCTATTTCACTGGGCAAACCGCTGATGCCAGGCGTTGGCACCTCAGAGAAATTCCCGACATCTTGCACTGGCAGTTTGCTTGCAGAATCCTGTGGGGCAGCTAGGGGTTTGGGTCCTAGCGGGCTGGCAGCAACTTCATCAATTTTTAGTGGTTTATTGCGTTCCCAGCCTATGAGTCTGGCAGTCCGTGAAGGGGTTTGTCCAGGGTTTGACTCTGATTCTGTATTTTGAGATTTAGGAGCATCCAAATTTTCATTCCTGACACTCCATCTGTGATAAGTAAATCTGGTTTACAGAACTTGCTAATAATCTCCTTGCCAATGAAGTGTCAGAAATTATTGCCAGTATGTGTCTTCACCGCTTGTGCTACTGGCCAGCAAGTGGCAAAGTCAGTGGCAGTGATAATATACTTTTTGTTGTTATGTTTCTCTGGCATTGATCTGACAATGTTAAGGGCCCATACCTTGAAGGATAATTGAGCTTAAATTGGCAACACATACTTTGGGGGAGTATTGCATTTTGCAAACTTTTTGCATACTTCTGTTGAGTATATACTTCTTATGAAGTATAATAAATGAGATAAATGGGAAATTAATAAAAGAGAATGATACTTTATTGGATATGAATATATGATAATATATAGTATCATGGGAAGCCATATACTGTCCATGTACACCATGGAGGTCATGGGGCTTATCTGAGTAATGTTCCTCTTAAGTCACAAGGTTTATTCAAGTTGCGTTCCTTTTAGGACCTGGATTGTTTGATCCCTGTAATAGATGAGCAAATGATAGGAGTGCCACTGAGTTAATGATTAGTCAGTGAGCTGTGTGGTGGGCCATTTGGTGAACTACTTGGGGCATTAATTCCCTGAGATGGAGTAATCAAAGATTTTGCAACACTTCACATTGCTTGAGTACCTCTTGCACATCCCAGAACAGGGTTGTCCACCATGCTTTGTGTTTTAGAAATTTGTAGAGATTGCAACTCTTTTTATGACCTAGATCTTGGTGGTAACACAAGATGATATTGACTCTTTGATGTGTGGGAATGTACAGGATGGTGCTACTGTTGGTCATTTTTTGATGTGGTGTTCTGTATACATTGGTAAAGAGATTATTGTTTTTTATGACAGTCTCTTTTGTGATATTGGTGGTTCCCGGGAGAAATCCCTCATCCTTGGTTCTGAGTACCAGGAGGTACCAATCTGGGACCATCTCATTTTTGCCTCTTGTGGCTCTGATATACAGACAGGAGAGGGTGTCAGCCATGACTAACTCAGGTTCAGGCTTATATTTAATGTGTTATATTGAACTTTTCCAGGAATATCATCCAGTGTGCTTGGTGTCTGGACAAGTTGACCTGTGTTTTGAAGTAAATGAGAGACTTATGGTTGGTAAGAGCGGTGAGTTCATTCTGGCACTCCAGGTAGCAGCACCACTTTACAAGACAATGGAAAATGAACAGAAGCTCCTTATTGTGAATTAGGTAGCGGCACTCATCATCATTCAGCTTGAACAATTTGTAGGCCACAAGCAGGAAATCACCATTGTCTGTTTTTGATTTGGAGTAGCCCTCCAATGGAGGCATCTTAGGCATTGGTTTCCATCTGTTAGTCTCCTTCTTGTCTGGGGTAATAAAGGATGAGAGAAGTTGCCAGCTTTTCTTTTAGGTAGCAAAAACAAAGGTCACACTGCAGAGTCCACACAAATTTGGATTTGATGCCTGTTAATGATGACAATGGGGCTGTCAGACCCACAGTTGGGTATGAACCTTTGATCATAGGTGGTCATTCCCGGGAAACTGTGGAGCTTGGCCTTGTCCTTGGGTGGTGGCATCTTGCAGATGGCTTGAATATTCTAGTTGTCAGGTTTGATGCCATCTTTTGACACCACATGCCCAAAGAATGGTAGCTGTTTGCGGAAGAACTGGCACTTAGATGGCTTGGCCAACAGTTTGTATTGTGCCAAGGTTTTAAATACTGCCTCTATGTCCCTGTGATGTTGTTCTACTGAGGGAATGTACACAATTATGTCATCTAGATATACCAGTGCGTGTTTACTGATGTGGGGTGCAAAGACCTGATTCATAAAAGTGATAAAGGTTTATGGTGCATTTGTCATCCCAAAATTGAGTGCAACACACTTGTAGGAACCATACTTGGTACAGAAGGCTGTTTTGGGTATGTCTTCCTCTTTGATACAAATTGATTATATCCAGCAGTCAGGTCAATCTTTAAAAAGATAGTTGCCCCACCCAAGGCATCAAAGAGATTTTTAATGAGTGGGAGTGGGTATTGGTTCTTGATGGTAACTTTGTTCAATTCTTGGTAGTCAGTAATGTTGTGACATCTTCAATTACTCCCTCTTAGGGAATTAACACCCCAAGTAAATCACCAAGCGGCTCACTGAATGGTTCACTAC